>QFEN01000488.1:0-19096 GCA_003316125.1 Auricularia polytricha
GCACCCTCTTGCAGTGCTTTCGATTCGCCTCTTGACGACGCCGACATTACCATGCCCGATTACTATGATGACAAGGCGACAGATTTTCCATTCCGTGATGTACCGAAGCCTACTCCCCCCACGCAACGTGATTACCGCGACGACCCTAACCCTTTCAGCCTGGACAGTCCACCAAGGTCTGCACGTGCTGCGTCAAAACGGCCAGCTCCTCCGTCATCCCCTTCACCGCCCATCACCCCCCCACCTCAATCTGAATTTGTGCTACCACGTGCGTCGCAAACTTCTCATCGCGATGGTCGCGCCTCCTTCAATATGTCTGATCCGAAGAGGCGCACTAGCACGGGGTTAGTCAAACCAACCTCTCGCCGCTCTTCAGGTTCTTCGCGGTCTAAGCCTGTGTCGGTGTCGTCATCGGCACCTGCATCAACGTCCATGACGTCCCCAGCTAATTCCGTGTCCACGGGAAAACAGAAGCGGGTGAAGAAACAGCGGTCAGATCTTCAGAGTCAGGTTGATGTGTGCAATGACGAGATCGAGAATGCGCTGTCAGACAGAATCACTCGGGAAGAACTGAAGAACGAACGTCATATGGCTAAGTACAATTTCGCTCGTCAGGTCAACGAGCACAAATTCCTCAGAGCTGAACGTGCGGATGATTATGCCGAAGCTGCCGTTGTGCATCAACACTCCCAGGAGTCCAAGGATTCTGACATATGTCTTTGTGAAGCCGAGATGAAAGTGCATGACGCATTGGCGCATGCGCATGCAGAGGAGGCGGCAACACTGCGCCTCAAGATCGAGTATGCTCGGCTCACTAGTTCTAGTTCTGGGTCTTGAGTGTGATGCTTCCAATGTCTCATTTGTTCTTGGTTCATGCCATTTTCATGCTATTGTTTGTGTTGTGCATATGTTACTCATGTCCTGTTGTGCTATTCTCACTATACACTGATGTTCTTCTGTACTAGCTTGCCAATAGAGTTTGTAACTATTCTCAGTCTTCTCTCCGTACTGCTCTTGAGTGGGGACTGTCAAGTAACAGATCCTTCAACCTCTCGCGATGTGCGTGACCTGGAGTCCCTTCATACAACCTATCACCCACTTGCTCATCACCATCAGCTCCTTCATTCTCTGCTCCATGAATGGAAGTATTGTCCTCCTGATGGGCCCATGTCACCGAGCCACTGGTTTCTGTAAGAGCTTGATTTTCTTCAAACCGGATAATCATATTGTGAAGTATGAGACAACACTGGATCCAATGGACAGCTGCCCGCAAGTCATCTGCTGAATTGATATTCTGTCGGAGATCTCGAAGGGATTGAAACCGCCCTTTCAATGCAGCGAATGCATGTTCAACACGTACACGGACCTAAAGAAATTATAAATTTAGAAAAATCAGGAAAAAAATGGTACAAACTGTAGAAAGATGATAATTAAATGTCCTCTGATTTGCTGTCAGACGTCCATTATGGGGCTTCTTGAAAGGGGGAATACACCAGGTGCTCAGTGGATAAGCACTGTCTGCCCAGACCCAGTGATCAGCTGGCAGTAGTGTGTCATGCTCTTGATAGATACGAGTGGATCTAAACGCATATGCATCATGGACACTTCCAGGGTGACCGAGAGAATAATCAACTATGAGAAGATTGTGGGGCATAATAACTGCCTTGAATTTATTTTGATTTTTTAACGGTAGAAAAATAAATAAAAAGGAAACTCACTTGACAGCCAAGGGAATACTTTGATTTCCTATCATAAAAAGCCTGGTGGAAAAAGCCTGGTGTTGCATACAAATCAACTGTTGTCCCATCAACAGCTAGGACCCCATTCTGCCACTCAGGGCAAGTGCTAGCCTTTGCACTATACCTCCGAGCAAGCTCAAAATCCTTCGAATCGTGGGGAGGGAAGCCCATGAAAGTATCATGCTGGTCGAGTAGCGCGACCATTACACGATTAGTGCAGTTAACAACAGAGCCGACACTAACACCTGCCCATTGAGACACATCCACTAGAGAGATGGAGTTACCGTAGTGGCCAGCATGGTTGAGAAAAATAGCAAGTTGAATAGCAACAGGAAGCTGCGGGTTGTTTGAGTTGTTGTGAAAAATGTGATGGTCAGAGATTAGATCAAGGATATTGTCGAAGATGTCTGGGTCGACCCGCAATTTGTGACGAAATAAGAGAGGGCGATGTTCCCCAAAATGAACTAGAAGGTGCAGCTGTGGGGCTCGTGGGAGAGGTACCTCGGGCCTGTGGAGTACACGGGCCTTCAAAACTTCATCCCGGAGAGCTGCTATGGAGTCTTGGAGGCGATTATAGAGGGCGAAAATACGATCATCATCATCATCCGATGAGATGTCCCCATCAGAAGAATCAGATAAGTCAGAGAAGACCGGAGACAGAGGTGAAGAGGGGGAAAGCATAATATTCAAGAAAATATCAAGATCCGAGTCATGGGTAAGGTCCAAGGAGTCAAAGCTTGAGATAGAGTCTGTAGAGTCATCATCCTCCATGACATGCTGGTATCTTGCCCTGGCTACCACAAGGGCATTCTGGTCAATGTCATTCAGCATCTGTGCACGTTTGGATTGACGAGGCATGATGGGGATCGAGGGAATCAAAACTCCTATCTAGTTGGTATATGTGTGACGTAGTTTGTAGCGGAGTTTGAATTTGCGGAATGTTCCGATGTTTCATCTTGCGTTGATTTGCTCGTCGACCTTACCTTGCACGTTGGACTCAGTCCTCATCATCCACACCAACAGCATCAAGCCGGAGCTCACGAACGTGTCGGGAGTGATGCGCACAAGGTACGTTTGTCTCGCATATCTCACAAGTTGCGCCTCACCAATTTTTTTTGCCCTCAGGAAATCTATTTTAATCTTCCCCCCGCACATGATCATCCCACCTGACCAATGGTGTTCCATCTTCGCCGGCAGCCAGCTCGACGCTGGTCATACCCTTTCCGATCACAACATCCATCTGGTGGTCAACCCTCCAGCAATCAGTACCGTTTTGACGGTGCCCCTCAAGACTATGCTACTGGCGCTCAGCGCCAGTAGTATAGCCAGCACCCGCATCAATCCCAATTCTTGCGCGCTCCCCACACCCCCTCGCAGTGTTTTCTATTCACCTCTCGATAACGCCGACATTACCATGTCCGATTACCTTAGCCCGCTCAATCACGACGACGAGGCGACAAACCCTTCGTTATTCATTTCCCTATGGCACACATGATCTCACTGGACTTGGTATTTTTTTCACCGATTTATTGATATTCGCTAGTTCAAATACAAAGTGCATTGGGGGGGGGGGGATCTACGCTACTCATTATGAATGTATATACCAGATTACGACCTACCATCTACTTCACTTTCCTCACAGTCTGCATCGCATGTTTCGCAAATGCACAAGTGTCATTCCTAACTCCGCTATCGTGCCGATGTGCGCCGAGTGTTTTGGTGGCTTTTAGCCGTGTTTCCTGTAAACTCTACCGGAGCTGTAGCGAGCTTTACCGAGAATCCTAAAACTACTCTGAGTACCACTCATGTATTTGCAAAGGGTTTGTCAACATCGTCAATGTTTGTTCTTGCTTGTTATCACGGTCTCTTTACTTTAGTATATTATATCACTGTCTACGGTTCTTTCACCAACGCTGAGGTATGTATCATGTTCGTCTGCACGCTCGCTGTTTCTTACGATTATTTGTCTCTAGACTCGTCTATTAGGTACTGTCAATGTATAGCGGTTCTTTCACCAACGCTGAGACTCGTCTATTAGCTTCACTTTCTAACAGTTTGGTCTCAGGCTGCAGAGCATATGAAAGCGAGATGAAAGACGCGTGTATCAAAGACGTATCGGTTACGCGTTCGCTCGTTTAGTAAGCACTTGTTTGAGCTAAACGTTCTCAGGCTCACGTAGAGTTCAAACGGCACCTATAGCAAATTGTGTTTCAAGAATACCTGATTGCGAGTCCCGCCTACAGAATGAACACCAACAATAATCCACCTGCCCAAAAAACTGAGCGAATCTTTCAGGACAATACAAACTATAGTCTACCGTAAGAATTGATTCACCCTAATGCCTATCTGATATTAATTGCTTTCAGAACGGATGCAGAGGAACATGCACGGCTTCGACTGCAGCATAACGCCTTGAAGATTTTTATGGGTGAGAGAAAAAAAGTGTTCTCTATCTCTTCCTTACACCCTACACTTTAGATGGCAAGAATTTCATTATACCTACTGATGATCAAGGCATACCTTTCCGTGATTCAATGAGGTAGCGCAAGATCTCACAGGAATTTCACAGGTAATTTCCAGCACGTCCTGGACTTGTGTGCCGGTAGTGGTCAGTGGGTCATGGAAGTAAGCCTTCTGCGCTCTCACAGGAATGGCTGAACCTAGTATTCCAGGTCGCAGAAGCACTTCCTAATGCTGAGGTGCATGGTGTCGACCTGGCTTTGCCACAAATGTATGTTTTAGCCACTGATTAATAACTCGGCCATGCTTGATTATGAGGGGCTTTAGATTCGACTCGGAAATTCCATCGAACGCACAGTTTCACAAAGTCGATTTACTTAGTACGTGCCAGAGGAAGCTTTCCGTACCTGGTGATGGAGATGACATCTGACAGATCAACCTCTCCCATTTACCGATCGTTATTTTGACATCGTTCAAATGCGCATCGTACCAAGTGTAAGTTCTCAAACACCAAGATTGATGATAATCGCCGACGCATCACAGATTTCAAACAGGATTGACCTTCTCAAGGAAATTGGTCGTGTACTGCGGCCGGGTGAAATCTGCTTCATACATAAATTCATTGATATACTTACTTTATCCTAGGAGGATATGTGATGTTCCTCGAACCAGGGCCCTCTATCTCGCGCACCCAAGGCACTCGCACTGCTGCATTAATACAAGTTGACCGCCTCATGACACAATCTCCTCATATCCCATCTTCGGGCAGTGTGGACAACGACAGGATTTGGTCCCTCGCTCCAAAGATAGCATCTATGCTCCAAGAAGCTGTAGACAATCGAGGGCATGCGCTATTCCACGATGTGTCGTCTTCAGAATTCCTCATTCCCATAGGCGGTTGGCCTGATGGTGAGTAAATATAATGTGGTCTGTGCTTGCTTAACATGCGTGGTTGCAGAGGAAAAACTGAAGTCAGTAGGGTCAATGATGGCAGAAGTACATATGGGTCTGACTGACGCATTCCGTCCGACCTTCCTCAAGCATCAGTTGCTCACTGATGACGAATTTTCCTCTCTTCGGATGCGAGTCTTAGCGGAAATTGAAGACCCAACTTTAAAGATACAAATGCCTTTCGTTGCTGCGTGGGGCCGTAAAGTCGCTGAAGATTCTGGCTAGCTAGCTGTAGAAAGCAGTGTTAGTAATTTTGCATCAGAAGCCTTGTCAATGAGTGAATGATATTTTGGAGTTTTGATCGAGACGGAAAGTACAGTAGTAACCGTATGGTGGACTATAGCCCTAATACGAAGGAACGACAAGGTCGGACTACACAGGGGAGACTAGGCCGCGACGGCGGGCTAGCAACCCAGTCAAACCTTTTATGCTAGTCCGCGAAATCAGAATGGCATCCACAATGTGGAGCTCCATCATGATATTGCTCCATATGCTTCAGGTTATCATATAGGTGCCCTCCTCGACGTGCTCGATAATCCAACTTTCGCGCGCCTTTGTATGTACCTCCGATACTTGCATCGCCACAAGTACTCCCTTTGACAGCTCAGCGTGCTCACCACAACCCAAGGCCTGTTACAAAATAACGACTCCTCCTGTCTTCTATTCAATAATGGGTCTGCCGTTGACTGTATTCATTTCATGTGGTCTGACCAGGGGAGACTAGACTAAGGGAGACGAGCATAACCCAGAGGTTGTATACACACTGGGACGGTCAAGGACGCCGCGCCCCACTGTGAGGGAAACCCAAGGCCAAACCTCTATAGCGGGAGGCGACGGCTCTATCTATCGAGAACCGACTACAACATGCAGTTAGCGACTACCTACGAGCCAGGACTCCGGCCACTGAACCAGGACCCACGACACTCCACGGAGGACCTGCGCCAGATCTCCCCGGTACAACACCTTGCCCTTTGTTCCGGTAGGACGTTTTGCCCTTAGCCGAATATCAATCATAGCGAAGTTTACCGTTACTAGTTGTGCGAGATTCCTTATCATGTATGCCCGGCGGTCAGATGTCACGCTAAGAATGTTCCAGAGATCAGAAGATAAGGGGCGACTACCTTCTTTCGTCTATAAAGGTCTGCCTAGGAGAGACTAGAACATCAATAAGCTACAGCTTTACAGCTTGCCATGTCGTAAACCAAGAATGCCATATACAGCTTGTCATCTGATCAAGCCATATATAAAAGACCTTGCTGTGGACACCTCTAACTGCAGAACTCGACGCTCTTCTTCTATACTCACTCTCGACTGCAGATTTTTTTTTAGAGTCATTTTACAATATAAGCGATGTCGTCACCTGGTACCATCGTCAGGAATTTGACAATTCAGTCGTGAGTGTCTTTGCGCTATCCGCTGTCCTCATCAATTTTTACACGGCCATCCTGCAGCAACGATCTCGGCAAGGAGACGACAATTCTCCTCGTTTTTGATGCCAATATAGAGGGCCTCTACGACACAATATACCCTGTAGTATGGAAGTAAGTACTCCCACTTTCGCTCTCGAGGAATTCAAACCTTTTAATGTTTTCAGAGTCTTCACTTTCCCAAAGACGGGTGGGATTTTTCGCATTTTTCCCGCCCAATCGGCGCATTAACTATGACCTGTCGTTCCAGGCTCGAGCAAGTTAAGAGTGAGCTACACGAACGAGTAAGTTATGTCCGAGCAATGCCCAACATCGTGTTCACGAACGTCGCTCATTCGATGTATAGCCTTGCGTTTGCTGAAGCAGACGTCGCGCATGGGAACCACATTCAAGTTTACAATGACCTCAAGCTGAAGGTGGGAGACTCTCGTCTACTCTGCAGTTCCCAGCACGAACACGACCCATTATGCAGCCAGGCCAAATAACTACCCTGACCCTGAAAGATTCGGCTGAGTTGGATGACGCAATGTTCTCTGTATGCATAGCCTTCATTTACCTTTATCTCGACAGCTCACTGACAACCTGCGTAGCCACCTGTGGCCGGTACTGATGGTTACCTGACGGCCGAGAACAAGACTGGGGTTTTTCGGGACCTCGCAGTCGGTTTGTGACAAGAATTTTCTTCCCCTTTTTTCACCTCACCGGATGGTGCAACTACCAGTATTTTTTGACCTGAGATCCTTCGGTCCTGAGAAAAATCCAGCGCTCTTCTTCAAGGAAGTGGAGTATGTTGCCTCCCCTTTATTTTTCCCTCTGAGAAACTCACAATACAAAACGCAGAGACGGGAGAATTGCCGCGGCTCAGTGGAAACCGGTCCTGCGCGTCTACGTCGAATCTAATTATAAGGAGACCGAGGTTTTGCTCGATGCTATCGACACCCCTCCAATCTGGGAGCAAGATCTCCACCAGCTTTTTCGTAACACGACTTTGAACCTCGAACGGAGCCCACTGTTTGGAAATTGCACGCTCGCGAACGCCAAATTCCCAACTACCATGTCAGTGAGGGAGGGCTTTTTCAAACGCAAATGGTCTCCCATCGCACAAAATATATTCCATCTCGGCAAGAATTATCCGTAGCACAACTTTGAATCTTCTTCGCGGCGTTACCGATGAAGGAATGTTGAATTGCTATGCCCGATAATTGTTGTCTGAGGTCAGAGTCCATTGTTCTCCCTGTTTTCATCGCCCCCTCATTCAGCGTCCCCAAAGCCTGATTCAGTTGCTTGTCTTGCAAGATGCTTCCCTCTCATGTAATCACTGTTGTACCATGTTGAATGAATCGATCATCTGAAGGTCGTCTTGCTTGGCGGTCACCGGTCACCTTCGACCGTCAAAGCAACTGTCTTAGTTCCATTTACTACTGATAAGACGAGCGGCGACTTGAATTGAAGACTACTTCAAGTTGCAGCTCATCTTATCATGCTAGGGGCCCTGATCGAGTTTGATTGACCTGACATAATTGGGATGGAGTACAAGGGTATGAGTAATGAACCAAGTGCTGACGGATACAAATGCTCGCTAAGCGTCCCATCCATTTCGTCGACAGAAACGGCACTTAATTACGATAAGTTACGCTGAACCGGTAATGATATGAAAAGAAAAAGTGCAATACATGCGATACAAAGAATGCGCTATTAAATTCACAATTGTCATGCCAAACCGCTCACATCTTCATCGACGTCCCCCTCTTCAGTGAGGTAGCGCCCGCACTCAACCGCTGGGGATGCGATGACGGTGGCGCAGAGTGCGATACGTGATCTAGCTGTTGGTCTTCATCTAATGATACCTGACGTGCTTGCGTGAAGAAAACTTTTGCGTCTCGATCGGAGATGTTCTCGATGTAGTACGTGTTGCCTGCATTGCGGACACGGTTCAAATTGATTATGAGAGCAGCGGACGGGGCAGGAAGAATGGAACTGACCACGCGGCACGATGAACATGCCCCCTGTAGCTACGATATACTGTGATTCGTGAATCACAGCAGCGACTGCGCCTTCAATGACATAGAAAACCTGGGTAAAATGGGGTAAATAAGAAGTACGCGGTGTGGTGACAAATACGAACATAAGTATTGTCTTTCGTCCCTTTACTTGGTTTGCGGCCCTGCGGGGGTATACGAAGCACGCCTGCTGCAATAAAGTCGCCCTCCCCGAAGACCTTTTGAAAGAACCACCCCCCACCAGCCGCAGGTTTGGGATCGATCTTCTTTGCTGTGAAGACAATACCTGAAACAGCACCACTCAGTGAATGCCTCGAGAAGCTTGATGGAGAGGTTACACGCACGTCTTAACACTGGCTCCTCGGTGGCATAGTCGATCACAACCCCAGATTCCTGCGTTTCGTCGTCCCAGCCCTCCTCGGGGTCAAACGGCTCAGGCATGCTCTTCGCGCGTACACTGCCTGTGCGCTTGCGCTTCTTGCCTGCTTTTCCGAGTGGTTTAGGAGGCTCTTGCGGGATGCGGATGATTTCTTTAATCTGAGGAACGAGAATTAAACTAGAATCGCCCCCCCCATAGACGACTTTTTCTGAGCGCCAGTATTCGAGCGGTTTGTACCGATGTCGTCGACTGCGACGTACGCCATCGGGTGGCGGAGAATCTGAGGCGGGTGAATTTCGTGTTTATGGTGCAAGACAGAGGACTTACTCTCTTCGAATGGTTTGATAATTCGTTTGGGTGCGTGTGCTGCTTTAGGTTTCTTGGGTTTTTTCTCTTTCGGGTCTTCTTTGCGTGGCTTCTTAGGGGGAGGGTCTTCATCTTCTTCCTCGTCAGGGGCATTCTCAACTTCTTCGAATCCTTGTGCAATATCCTCATCGATCCCATTTTCCTCCTGTTGTCCCACCTCTACGTCTGCATGCCGCTTGCCCTTGCCCTTGTCAAGTTTCTTCTTCGCATGTAATCTCACCTCCTTTTCAACTTCCGCAGCATCATTCTCGTCGTCCACTTCGTCCTCATTTACGTCATTAGAACTTGTTCCTGATCGTGGCGGGCTGTCGTTCTGTGGGGGTTCATAACCAAAGTCTTGATATGCTGGCTCGAACTCGGGGTCAGGAGCAGCGTCATGTTCACGGATGTCACTATACACAGAGAACGACTTGTGGAGTGCCGAAGGACCCGCACCATTCACAGTAGACGCACGCCTAGACGGTGCGGCGCGCATACGGGGAGAAGGCACCTCGTCAAAGTCAATCTCAGATGTTCGCGGGACGGATCTCAACGAGCTCGGTTTACGCGCGCTATTAGGCGCTATTATGGGATGCGCATTCGTAAAGTAAGCCAGCGGACTGCCCTGGTTGCCTGGATGAAATAATGAGACGAAACACGTCAAATGGTACACATAGTCACTCACTTTCCGCCAACTCCATGGACATCTCCCCATTCTCATCGTATTCGTCGAATTCTGGGACGGGCGTGACGGCTGCAACCTTCTTCTTGCGTGATTTCACGCGAGGCGGTGTGCGATCGTCAGCTTGTTTGATGACTTCGTCGAAAGGCTCGAATTCATCGGAGTCGCGGCCGACGTATTGGACTGCGATTCCGGTTTTCTTTCCGAGGCCAAGATCATCAGCGCGGAAGGGAATATGTTTCTTTGGGGGGCCTCTGCGACTGCCTATGCTTGATTTTCTGCGGTTTGTAGATTCGCGTGGCATCGTTGGTGACGGCGACCACCTAGGCTGGAGGAGTAGTGCCGTGGGAAAGTTAAACAAGACACGCTTGTCGCGGTCAATGGGTCACGGAATGTCACGCGCACATCACGCGTTTGTGTCACATCGTGTCAAGTGAGCCACATGTAGGTCGATTCAATGGTGTATTGTATACTAAAAATAATTATGACTTGCCCTCCTCTAGATCTCCTTTCGCGTTCGTACCTGGATCCTTCTTTCCAAGTATCACCTGCTTTAAAAAGTCCAAGGTCGTCTCACTGGAGGAATTGTGTGGTTGTGGTTGCGTCGACCTGCGCACGGCATTATCGAACTTCGAGCGCCTCAGGCTAAGGTGTGGGGTGTGATTGGCGAAAGACTTCAAGGGTTCAGCCGCAATGTACTCCAGTGAACCGGGTCTATGAGTATTGCTCTGGGAATGACTCTGCGCATCATTTTCAAAGGCTTTCATCGAGAGCTTGGCCGCTTTCAATCCCTGCCTCTTGTACACCACCTCCGGAGCCTTCTCCAACGAAACGGACTCGGGCCTCAGTTTCGTCTCTCCAGTTGTGCTTGCGTCGCCCCACGTCATCACTTTGGCCACTCCCTTGTTCTTCTGCAGCACGACGGTGCCCATACCAGCGTATGATGCTATGAAATATAGCGCTTTGCCTTTCTCGCCCTTCATGTCTTCAACTAGTCGTCCCTTGTGTTCCTTTGTAGAGAGATACGTTTGAAGTGCTGAGAAATGGGGGTAATGGAGACCTGCAGAGCGATGCGGTACGCTTTCGAGTGAACGTGATCGAGGACGCTCTCGTACCCCTTCAGACTCCCATACAGCGAAGTCATCAAGGGTATAATCTGTTCGAAGTTTTTCGGGAGGAGCTTTTTTCTCTTTAAGCAATGCCTTGGACGTGGACGCGTCCGCCTTCATCTCCTTCAAAGCGTGCTCCTGCTTCTCCTTTTCTTTCTGCTCCCTCTCCTTCTTTAATGCTTCCGCCTTCATCTCCTGATATTCAAAGAAGTCCTCGCGTCTGCGACGAATATGCGCAACATACTTCTTGAATTCCAAGTTGGACATGGCATGAATATTAGGGACAGCAGATGAGCGCCAATTTATTGGGTCCGTCCGCATTGGGGCGTACTCCGAGTCTACCAAATCACCAGTACCTTCGTTCGAGACCCGACGCAACTCTTCTGTCGTGGGGTTTATTTGCAGTTCATCCCAGTTCTTCATCCACATTGCCTGAGGCTCAGCAGAGTTCCATTCTGTCTGCTGCTCAAGTGAGTCGACAGCCTTCACTGTGATGTAGGCACCACGTCTGCGTATTGGGAGTGGACGTTTGAAGCCCCAGTTGCCGCGGTGAGCGTCACCACCGTGTGTGGTGTAGACTTGGGCGATGAGGGGGTCGAAGGAAGAGAATTTGGACCGTTTGAGTAGTGTGGCGAAAGGAGATTGTACAGCAGAAGCCATGTCTAGGCCGTGCTTGCCAGTCGGGTCGAGCAACAAGTCCAATTTTCTACGCTCGAATACTTGCCAAATTTGGCCAGCCGAGCGGCTTTGTATGTCCGCTCGGCATTCGCCGAGCTATTCAAAATTTTCGTCGTCTAGCAGCCGTTTCTCAACAAAAACCACGACGTCCAAATTACTGTTTATCCTCTGCTTCACGCAACTTTCAAGGATGGATAGTCCAGACAAATGTCGAGGATTGACTTGTTGTCTCAAAAACAATCTTTGCTGAATGTTCCTCCCATTGGTCGAGGGATGAGGACGCAGGATCACCTGGAGATGCCTACATGATGCTAACGCTTGTATTGTTTGTAGATGGATGTCCTGCAATTAAATATTGTAAGTCATGCATATATATTCTTATTGCCTGAGTTGTGATGGGCACCGATGGATGTCGAGGAAGATCATCCTGGTAAAAACACATAACCCGCTCTAATGGGTCCCTTGATGTGCGAGGGTGTCTGATGTGGTTTTTATCAAAGAGCCACACAGACAGATGGGTATGGATGGAGATATAAAGGCGAGGCTGAGGCGTCGCATTGGTGTCCATCCTGCGACTGGATCTGTGATGATGATGGGCTGATGATAGTTTTACAGACTGATGTGGGGGCTGATACGAGCGTGGTATGTTGATACATATATTCTCAGTGCTAGAGCTCTGTAGTCGTTGCCATGTTTTACTAGTAAAACCATCATGTCAATCTATCATATCATTTTGCGTAGGAACGAGAGTAACATAATCCGAAGTTGATCGTGATCAAGTGACCTTATAGCCGAGGTTGGTTAATGTTGTGATTTTTGTGGATAGACCTTTTTTGTGTGTGCGCGTCCATCATCCTCACAGTTTTTCCTACGCTGCAGTGCTGAGGAGCACTGACTTTGTTGACGACTGTGCCGTTGCTTTCTTGGCGACTTGTTTCTAATTCAGTAGTCACAGACTTGGTACTGTTCAACTACCACGGACGAATCGGACAAGGTGCTTTTCCTGGACGATTTGCCTTTCCAATCCTTTCTCATCTCTTTCACGACAGCAAGCTCCAGCAGCTTCTCTATTGAAGTATACGTTCAAGTAACAACTTTTGAACGACATCCGAACTAGCCCGCCAATCGCGTTCGTTGAAAAAACGGAACACGCCCCAATAGTTAGTTTCAGTCATCCGTAGCACCCTTTCATTCTTTACTAAACGTTGCTCCGCAGTGCCTTCACCTTCACATGAAATGTATCATCGTGCATACCCTTCTATCCGTTCCGTACCTTCATCTTCCAATATTTTCGGCTCCACGACTCCCAGCCCACGCCTAGCCCCGTTGCTTCCTCCCTCAGGGCTTAACGGCCTCTCCCCAAAATCATCCGGCTTACTTCTCAACCAGCATCTGCACGCAGCCCTACCGGAAACAGCTCAGAAACATCCAACCATCTGCGGAATGCCTCTGAAATACGTATCGTGAGTTCAATCGAGTGTTCGGTCTGCAGATGGCTGACTTTCCCATGTATCAGCCTCATCACCCTCGCTGTTCAAAACGCGACCCTGTCCATCGTGATGCACTACTCTCGTGTAACAACGCCTCCACACCTATCATATTCCCCTGCAGCAGCAGTACTACTATGCGAAATCCTCAAAGGGTCGATATCTTTTTTCATTGCACTGTGGAGAGCACAGGACGTAGGAGAATCTCACTGGTCATCCCGGAAATCAGTCGGCGGCTTCATGCAATCGTTATTTCCATGGTCCGCACCCTTCCGCCAAGTATGCAGTGAGATTTTTAGCCCAGATTGTTGGAAGCTGTCCATACCAGCAGTCCTTTACGTTGTGCAAAACTCCTTGCAGTTCGTTGCTATCGGTAATCTGCCCGTGGCGTCTTTTCAGGTGGCGTATCAGATGAAGATTCTAACTACCGCTGCGTTCTCGGTCGTCCTCCTCCGGAAGACCCTCACCTCGACGAAATGGTTGTCCTTGTTTTTCTTGGCGATTGGTGTCGGTATCGTCCAGGTACAGACGACTGCGTCGAATAGTGGCACGCGGGAGATTCGTGTGGGGAGTGCTCATGATGCGGCGCCGCTGCACATCCATATCATGAGCCCGCTGAAAGGCTTTGGCGCGGTCACCGCTGCCTGCTTTACATCCGGTCTCGCAGGTGTCTACTTTGAGATGGTGCTCAAGAACTCCAAGGCAGACTTGTGGGTGCGCAATGTCCAGCTCTCACTCTTCTCCCTCCTTCCTGCCTTCCTCCCCATCCTCTACGGTCCTGCACAACCGCCTTCCATGAGTTTCTTGAGTTATCTCTTCCGAAACTTTGGTGGATGGGCGTGGGCCACAGTGTCGGTACAAGTCTTTGGTGGTTTGGTGACGGCTGTCGTGATCAAGTACTCGGACAACATCTTGAAGGGATTCGCGACATCACTATCTATTATTTTGTCCTTCCTCGCCTCTGTTGTGCTCTTCGACTTCCACATCACGCCTTCCTTCATCATTGGAGCTTCCACAGTGCTCGCAGCCACTGGAATGTACAACCAGCCTGCGTCGCCTGAGACAAAGATAACGTCTTCAATCAGTGGCGGCTCAAAGCCATTTTCGGACGCCCCTCTAGGCCCTGATGATCCCATTATTGGCCAATTCCCATTACAGAAGAGGTCGTCGCCGTTTGGAAGCCCCCGAGCTATCGCCAGTGCTCTGGGCCTTGCAGAAAAGCCCTCGAGCACGGTCGAGAGCGACCACTTCTCTGACATGGAATCCACCTCGCGATACCTCAATGCACCATACGGCTCTCCCTTCCCCTCACGTACACCGACACCCAGGCCCGAAGAGCGGATGTAATCAGCACACCAGGATATACAAAAGAACCTATTTTCAACTATTATACGACGCCTTACGATGATCCCTTCCTGAATATACCCGTTTTCCTAGATCGTCACAAACAAGCCCTTTTTATCACAGATATTGCATCGCGCCTGCACCATGATCTCACAAACAGGCAAATTTCAATTTATTTCATGGTTATCATATCAAACCTTCTCTCTTTTTCACGGCCAAGTCACGTTACGATTCGCTTCGCTCATTCTCCTCCACAGTCTTTTCTGGTCGCGCCGCTTCAGATTACCCGTACGTTTTTGCTGTTCTGAAGAGGCCGTTCATTTCAGATTGCATTTCTACCTCTTTTTTGCTTAGTCTTGCTACCTTTACGCACGAGGACTTGCTTGTGGTGGCTGATGATGAACTTTGAACTTTTTTTTAGTAGAGTATCAACTTTTAACTTTTGCTGACATGTTCTGTTAGCTGTAATTGGGACTGAATTTACACTTTTCCATCTGCTGCTATTCTGACTTGATGAGGTGTCGATTGCATAGATGAGAAGTATGGTGATATTGACGAAGAGAAGTAGTGAGCTTTCATTGGACAAATATTAGCTCGTGACGAGCGCACGAAGGGCCTTTTCGAGCTCGCCCCCGCTTTCCGAGAGCGCTTTCTCGGCGTGCGATCTAGGAATGCCCAGTTCATTCACCTGCAAGAATCCAGCAGATGAGTTATATCCCAGGATAATGATTGCGACACGCACGATGAGATCGACGTCCTCTCGTTTCATGATAGCAGCGTCCTTGGTGGACTTTGCAAGTTTGAGGGCCAAGACATGGCGCAAGCTCTCTTCGAGCTTAGTTTTGGAGTATGAGTAGCCATCGCTGAACTAAGGCTGGTGTGAGCGTGCTTGTGAGGAAAGCAAGAGCATCACTAACAGTCGTGAGGACTTCTGCCTCTCCCCGTCCGTTGTTCATGGTCATCGGTATTGTTTACAGGACTCCGGAATATGCCGACGCCTGTTATTCACCGGCATGTCCATCGAACTGGAATGGCAAAAGCTAAACTCATCACTAGCGACCACCCTCGTTGACATCCTCAATCGCCAACTAACGACAACTCAAAGACCATCCTTCATCGGTCCCGTCGAAATTTCCTCGCTTGACTTTGGTACCGTCCCTCCAGACGTCGAGCTCGTCGACCTTCGTGATATATACCGCGATTTCCTCGATGACTCTGATTCCGACTCGAACTCTGAGCCAGACCATGAGAATGTGAAAGTGACAGAAATCGCAGGGGACGACGAGGATGGGTTCGAATGGGTGTCGAGGAAAGGCGCACGCCGGGGAACCGCGGAGGAAGGCCTGGCGTATCATCATCTGCCACCGCATATCCGCTACGGACGCAGTCCATCCGTGGATCTGTTTGCATCTACGCCGGCGTTGCATGTCGGTTCGCCGAGAGACGTGTGGGGCGGAGGCGCTATGCATGTGAGCATGCCTAGCTTGGGTGAATTCAGGCCGACGACGAGCGGCGTGTCAATGTCGATGCCTTTGTTTGAGCATGGGTCGGGGTATGAATCGGTGCCGCGCGCGTCTACGACGCCTAATAAGTCGTCGGCTTCTCCGTCTTCACGTCCGGAGCTGGTGTCAGAGCCAGCTCCTACTCCTACTCCTACCCCCTCGCCCGACAGTCCAGATCTGCAGCTTCATCTCTATCTTAATTGGCATTCCAATCTTCGACTCACCCTCACGACATCTTTATTGATCAATTACCCTTCCCCGTCGTTCATGTCCCTTCCGATCAAGCTCTCAGTTACTGGGTTGGTTTTTACGGGAGAGGTAGCAGTCGCGTACGAAGGTTCGCGTGGTCGAGTACATCTATGCGTACTCGACGATTTAGACCCCTACGGCCCCGCATGTAAACGTCCACGAAGCCAAACCAGCACCCCTCCTGAAATAGACGACGACAGCGGAAAACGCGATGGAAAACCACTGCCCATTGGCCAACGTCTCCTCCCGTCCATATTGATCGAGAGTGAGATCGGTCAGGCGGATAAACATGTTCTAAAGAATGTGACAAGGGTCGAGAGGTTCATTCAGGATGTGATACGGAATACGGTGGAGGAGGAACTTGTGTTTCCGAATTTTCATACGTTGATCATTGGTGACCAGGGACGCCCGTGAACACGGTGATGTAGTGTACAACGATAATGAAACTGTATATTTTAAAGTAGTGATTTGCTCATGTAGGGACCGTCGAGCTCGTACCCAAGCTTGCGGTAATAATCTCGAGTACCGACACCTGTGGGGAAGGTTTGAGTCAAGCTTCTCCTTTCCAAGTAAAAAGTCGTACCTGATATGACGGCGAGCTTCACACTCCCATGTTCCTCCCGTGCTATTCGTTCTGCTTCTTCCATGAGCAACGTCCCAAACCCCTGATGTTGGAACTTTGTCGGGTCGCGCCCGTGTACTGGAACCGCGGTACCATATACATGGAGTTCACGGACGATACTCGACCCTCCCTCTGCGCCTTCTTTGCGTACAAGCTCGGGCCGGAAGGTGCCCTCGTCGGAACACTTCCGTAGACGAAGAAGCCCAATCAGGATGTCCTGCTCTGGATCCTCGTACGAAAGGAAGGTCTCCCACCCGCCGTTGGCAGCATAATCTCGTCTGAGGAGCTCGACAGACTCTGGTCGTACTTTGTGATGTATTTCATGTATCTGTATGAACGTCAGTATTTGAGCCATATATTACAGAACGCCACACGCACGCCAACTTCGCGATATCGCACATCCCTGCATTCTGCACCGAAATCTTTCATGCGGTTGAGGGCCAACTCTCGTAGGTTGCCCGAATTTTCACAGCCGCTTGTAACCAGCGGTAATGGAATGTCTCTATGATGAGTAGCTGTGTTAGAATTATTTGACACCGACTTCATGAGACCAACCTTTGTACACGATATACTCGCGTCCATGGAGGTACGAGTGCCAATATCCGAGCGACGACATCCACTAAAACATTCGGTGTGTAATTCTTGTACTTGCCCGTCCGCCAAAGCTCATACAAGCCCGTCCCTCGAATAACCAACGTAGGATATATTTTCAATCCATCACTCCTAAAAGCCGGGTTCTCAAAATACTCTTTGAACTGCTCAAGATCGCGCTCTAGTCCCACATTTGGGAGATCAGGCATCATGTGAGCGACGACTTTGAACCCTGCATCTTTGGCCATGTGGAAGGACTCGGAAACAGCACGCACAGTATGCCCGCGATTGGTGTCTCGCGCAACGTCCTCGTATACTGATTGGACGCCAATTTCAAGGCGCGTGCAACCGTAGCGGAGCATCTGGGATAGATGGGGCCTCAAGCAGTAGTCTGGTCGTGTCTCAATGGTTATCCCGATCGCCTTTGACTTGCTCTGTTCCGAATATCTATACAAGGCATGTGTAAATATCATGCTGCTAAAACCAAAATAGGGCGACATTTACCGTACCGCTTCATCAACATCGGTGCCCGTGAAGCCAGATAAAGCGTTATGTAGTTGTGCGACGAACTTTGCGCGGTAATCCTCTGGCATGCTCATGAAAGTACCGCCCATGATAATGAATTCGACTTTGTCGACGCTATGACCAAGGGCTTTTAGCTGTTCAACACGACCTCGTGTCTGTTCGTACGGGTCATAGCGCGCACGGATAGCACGCATGCTCGTCGGTTCATACCCAGTGTAACTTTGCGTGCTATAGTCAAAATCAGAATCTGGCCCACCTGGGCAGTATCTGTCGCAGGAATGAGGAACACATAGAGAGACAACAAAGTGGAACATACACGCATATGTTCCCTGTCATAGCGATGTGAGGACATCGATGCGGCTTGCACATCACTGCTACCACCGCGATCTATCAGGAGCCGTCAGATCCAGTTGAACTTCTGCGAGGTTAAAGTGAACCACATACACCACTGGCTGTTCTTATAGGCCTTGCACGAAGTTTGGGCAAAAGAGCTTTTTTATATTCATCCGGTATGGCGCTGATGATATCCACCAGCCTCGGCACGCCGCTGAAGCCATATTTCTTAGAGATTTTTGCGCGGAGTTCGTTCAGGGAGACTGTTTGGGTGGAATCGTGGGCTTTGATTAGTTCTGCGGCAATTCCGGAGGTTACGCGAAGGAGGATCTCGGCCTGGGAGGGGCCTTGCTGAGACTGTAAGTTTGATGAAGGAGATTGTGTGATGGATTTACCTTCAGTTTTTGATCCTTGGACCATTTGGAGGCAATTGGTTTTGTTGCCAGAGATTAAGTGTGCTCGGTTCCTTTCTTTGAGGTTTCTTGCTCGTCGTGCAATCCGATCTTGAAGAAAGGCTGGTGGTGCTCAAATGTTGGCTCCGAAATGCTTAGTTAAACCAGATGTACGGTGACTCTTGATGATCACGTGACACTGGTGATATCATCAGGTAACTGACTCGAAAATGATAAAACCATGCAGAGCTTTGTCTATTCTAAAATACATATAATATCTA
>QFEN01000491.1:0-34573 GCA_003316125.1 Auricularia polytricha
TGCCGTCTACGGAGGAGAGATCGCGGGAATGACACTTGGGGCGCAACTTGTCAGTTGCAAGGGAGGGGACTCCGAGTCAGGTCAGTGATCAATATTCAATATTGATCAATGTTTCAACATGTACATTCAGCCAGCAATACTGCAGGCAATTCACCAAAACTACCCAATATGATATGATATATGATGCCCGAGACACTGTTGAGGGCGCTCATTAATGTACATCAACATCATGATCATGGCATCAACACAATCTCTATTATCAGATGGAGTACATGTGGGCATCGAGGGCAAGAAAGCGGCAGACGAAGGGAAAGCTGCAACCTGCACACGGACCTACTGGTACGCAGACTTACCAGCGAAGTGAGATTGCACACTCAAAGGGTTGCGCAAACCTCCCCCCAGCAGTACCAGCGAAGCTTCCCGTGACCCCGTCAATAAATCAGCGGTCATGCAACGACTATACGCCGAGATCAAACAAGAAGACACTAGAGATCAACTTGGGCGATGTCACTCCACCAGCGCCTATAGATTAAAGGCTAGAGCACATAGAAACTTCTGTGTGTATTTGTATTCCCCACCCAGCGCCTCGTCCCATGCTATCACGCATGCAGCCTTTTCCCGTCAGCTGCTTACCAGTTTTCTTCAAAGTCCTTCGTACCCAAGCCTACTACAATAAACCGTTAAACATTATTTTTCTTAGAATGCACACAGCATTGCGCTCTCCCACAGCGAGACCGAGAGCTTGTCTAGAGTACGTACACCATTAGACTTATTCAAGACACTATCAATTGATCCATAAATTACTAGGCCTGCCAAGTGATCTGAAATTACCTTCCGAAGTACTTCGGCTCCCTAAAGCTCCCGAAAACAAGGTGCGTGCATATAACGTTAAGAACGTAATGACGAGACCTCGAAAACCTCGTCAGCTGCTCATTAGTATACTCAATACAGACGTGACTCGTTCAACACAGAAACCCACCGTTGCAACGTCACTCTCGAGCTGTGTGGTTTGGAAATCCGCAGTGTCGATGATGACAGCAACAATCCGAGGGCACATGGTCTCGACTCGTTCACTAGCTCTTCCCCTGGTGGCATGACGGGTCCCAGCGCGTCGACGTCAATGACATCATTGCACGGCGACGGCAGCAACTGTTCACCTGCTGTCGCAGTAGTGACTCTCGTGATTTTGGCCTCGCCAGCGCCAGTCACAGGCTGCTAAGCTTGTGCAGGGCCAGTGACAACTCGAACAGCCGCTTGCACACTTGCACTGTTCGGCTGGGAAAGCATTTGAGTGTTCTGCGCTGGCCCAGTTATGCTGGTTGCAAGAAGCACAATGTCGAGAAGTACTGACATCCTGATAAAAGTAGGTTCAGAGAAGCACTTGTTTCGCTACAGAGAGAGTTTCGTACAGTCGTTTGGGCAACCTTTGCTTTTTCTTTGACATCACTCACTCTAGGGTGTTCAGAGCACGCGTTGGGTCGAGTCGGTGGAGTCGATTAGCTCGATAATGAGCATCTGTCATCTCTTGCCGCAATCTGAGACGATCTATTTCTTGATATATTTGAAGCTAGAGATTGATGTTTGAACCCAACAGGAGGCATTTTGACACCCCCCAAGGTTACACCGCAAGGACCTCTGGGGGATCCCCCCTGCATGTTCTTCGGCATTTCCCGAGCGGGTACCTCTTGGTATGCCTAGTCAGGGTCTATTCGGCGTTGTCAGGGGTCTGAATTTACTCGAAGGAACCGAGTCAGAACCGAGTGATAACAGAATACGGCAAATAATATGGTTCAACTGCCGAAGGTTGTTCGGTTCTCTTATACTTATATACTTCTTAGCGGAGCGCGTTTGGTCCTGTTGTCCTCAGCCTTCGACCAGCATCTGAACCCTATAGTTGACGCGAAAGACGTGAAATGGGCTTCTCCTCCGGCGTATCCAACTTTTTCTATGATGTTAAAATCGTGTCTTGGGATGTCATCCTCACGTTCCTCAACCTCGTTGGCAAAAAGCGTCACATCGGTGATGTCACGCCCGAGGGCCACCCAGGCTATGGAGGGTACTGGCCTGAGTTTAGGCCTCCCCAGGAGACCGACTCTCGCTGCTCATGCCCCGGACTCAATGCACTTGCCAACCATGGTCAGTGATTGTACAAATCTTCTTGATGAGTTGTGGTGGCGGTATGACTTAACAACATTAATATTAAAATGTAGGCATCATTTCGCACAGCGGCCGTGGGATATCATTTGTCGAACTTGATCGTCATGTCCGGGCAACCTACAACATCAGTTCTACCTTATCCTCATTTGTGCCGCACTATGCTGCTCGCATGCTTAAGAGGAGGTACAATGAGGACACCTTTGATTTAGAAGAACTCGACCTCCATAATGGTATTGAACACGACGCGTCTCTCTTACGTGAGTAATTTGATAGCGCTGGTGTATATCGAATAATTTGTCTTCAGGCCTCGACTTTGCTTTCCAACCAGACCAATCGACAAAGCACGTACCTTACATCGAAGAGCTACTCGCGGCAGCTTCCGGCAAGGACAAGGACGGCAATGTTGTTATTACCACCAAGGATCTCTCCAAGATGCTCGGCAAGCGTCGGGCAGTGGCGCGTGCAGTAAACAAGGAGTTTTCGCTCAAACCTTTCCACAAGTTATTTGGTTGCGCAAAGTATTTCATTTCATCGTTTTTTTCCAAGCACAATCCTCACCATTCCGCTAGTGCCTCGCTGTTACTCTCAACCTTTGGAGGTCGTGTGGATGACCTCCAGAGCTTTCTTTATCATGAGCGGTTCCCAGAGGGCTGGGAGTCGCGTGTCCGCCAAGCTCGCGGACTGACACTGGTAAAGTTCAACAAGCTTGCACTGACAATTGAATTCGGTGTGCGCGAGAAGGATTGGACGCAAGTGGCACAGGAAGCTGCAGCACATCATGACGCTACTCCTGCTTAAATGATATCCCAAAGCGGCTGGTAATGAAACTCGCCTGAAGCCATCATCTCCCATCCACATCCACATATCTGCTTCACTTTATGACTGTGTACTACATACTGACGACGATTATGATTTTTCCATTGCCTGTTGGATATACGTTACATCTTGTTTTCGTGTTTGATAACACAAATTACGCATATAATAAAGAAACAGATGCTGCTGCACGCGAACTCAGCTCGCCTTCGTCCCGGTTGGTCAAACAAACGGCCCGCGTTCCGAGTCAGCGTCAGCTGGCTGCAGAGGGGAGAGTCACGGATCGGGTAGTCTACATGTCACGTCGACATAAGAAATGACGGAACCTTGAGCTGTCTGCTCCGACGCCGAGCTTGCCTAGAGGCTTCCGTGAGTGTAGTCCATAAAAGTGATTGTGGGTGATTGTTGGGTATGGATCAAATTGAGATTTTTGCTTTTTTTGTGTATAGCCGGTTGAACGCGTCTGTGGCAACTGAACGCGCCTTTCCCGCTGACCGACCCGTTTTTTGTTCTCCATTTCTTGCACAGCAACAAAAACGGCTTGCAGGCCTCTAGGCAACCTGTTCAGGCCTCTTTGCGCGCTATATAAGACAGCAGATCCTGTCTTTGGTCCATTTTTCCGCTTCTTAGGCTTCATCAGGCGCTATTGACATCAAAACACGTTGATCAACCATCAATATTACCAGATAGACACGCGAATACCATGTATACGTCCGCGCAATCGCGACATGCGCGTACAATCAGTCCACCACTCTCAGCGAATACATCGTCTCACACATTCACCGCGACTGCCCAGCAACCAAAGTTGAACGTCGTGACACGTCTTGCTATCGAGGGCAAAGCGAAGCAGGGTCAAGATGGCATTGCAATCAAGATGTATCTTAAGGTATGTTCATCACAGTCAATTAAAACGAGTGGGCTGAAGACGATCAATAGCTTTCAATACCTATGGACGCTGTTTCTCCTGGTTCCACATTACCATTATTTCCCGGTAAGCGTTCATCATCAGTTTTCCCCTCATCATATTCACCATCACTATCTAAGAGGGAAACCTGAAGATGTTGGGCTCGGAAGTCCACCCAACCGACAATAACTCTGCTCCTTATAATTTTTCCTCTGCGACCTCTCCATTACTGAACAACACTGCACGCGCTCTCAATCTACCGGCCTGCTCTCAAAAGTCTTATCTCTCGGTTTTTGGTCTGCCAACGTCCAGTGCTTCTGTCATGAGTCCTTCCTCTCGTGCATCATCTTCTACATCGACATCTCACGTCACTGCAACCCCGCCTCTGGATGACAAGTACACTGGTCACATCCTTGTCAGCGGGTACAACATCTCATATGTCCTGCCCAAAGAATTCCCACCAAGGTTTGGTGAAGACAGTGCGATGAGGGTTTCGACATTCTCTGCCGCAAAAATGCGACGAGGCTCCGTAGGAGAGCGTAATAACATGCATTTCATGGCTGGTCTAGATCTCTGGGTTCCTTATGTCTGTCGTCCCCCGAAGGCCCCTTTCCTCGTATGTCATTTTATATCATGCAGTGTATTTTCACCTCATCAGTGCTCCGTAAATACAGATATCCATCCCCCTCCCGCGTTGCTTGTCCAACAATGTCAAGCTTCGCATTTTCCCTCCGAGCTCTACAACAACATCTGCCTCCTTTGCCTCTCTTTCTTCTGCAGAAGAGGATCCCGGTGCATGGGAGCTTACGTCCGAGCCTCACGTCACACGAACGACGACTCGCCCTTTGCGATCGGGGTCCTACGCAGACATGGCAGATGATGAATCGTCCGACTCTTCCGCTTACACGGACCGAGGCTCTGGCGGTATTGCTATCCTGGGCACATTCCCTTCCGCCGATCGTCTTCGTGTTCGTTGGGCAGCACCCATGAAGACCATAGACAGCAAAGATGGCCGGCGGCGCGTAGGTGTGAAAGAGGTGAAGGGTGAAATGACGTGTCATGTTCTTGGAAAAGACACAGACCCCCAGAGTGGAAGGGAAGGGATCTTGATGAAACTGGAGTACAAGGGAACGGCAAAAGGTGTTTGGTTTCCTGGTGTGGCAACGATGCTGGGTATGGATGTGGGGCTGGAGGCGCGAGGATCCGACGTCATTTGGGCTCCTGCAGAAGAGCCGACCTGGACTGTCGCAGGAGGTGCTGGTTATACGGGCTTCGACGTCAATCCCCCGTCGACACCGGTCTCGAGACAAGCTTCGTTGGAATTCCCTCAGACGTCGCCATTGGAATTTTCGTCGAATTCACGGCTTCAAGCACCTGCGCTAGCAACACGCCATGACTCGACTTCCTCGGCCGGTTCGACCTCATCCTTATTGCGTGCGCCATTGCCAGGAGATCAGCTGCCAGACTATTCTTTCGAGGGTTCCCCGACTTCTCTGACACCCTCGGGGACTCTGTCATCCATCAGTTCGATGCCCCTGACGTCAGAAGGACGCAGCCGCGCGAACTCGGATGTACAGAGCGTTCCTGATCCCCCAACGTCATTGACCATTCACGTCAACATGAACGATATACTCCCTCCATCAAAAAATGTCTTCACATTCAACATCACAGGCACAATCCTCATCATATCCCGTCCGCGTGCTTTCAATGGCCACCCCTTGGGTTCAAACTCGAGCCCAGATGGAGAAGCTGATCCCATCCCCATTGTCTTGCCCCGATTCTCCGTGCTCGCTGCAGATACAGAAACAATTGCGACGATCATCCGTAATGAGTGTGAAGCTGCAACGGTGGAGGTTTACAACATATCAGGCAACCTCCGCGATGCACAGACGCGCAGGACTGTTCTGCAGCGTGGAGGATTGACGCGTTGTGGATCCGACGGAGGGCGTATTGCTCTACGCTCTATTTCAAGATCGCTTATCCCAACAAGACCTCATTTCATAGCAGATGATACCCTTGAAAATGTAAGGAGCCTTCCAAGTCGACCACGCACGCCGACGGGGATGAACCGTGCAGCAACTGGAGTGTCTCTCCCTCCGATGTTTGGCGCCCTCTCTAGACGAAAAAGAGATGGTCCCCTCATGATCCCTTCTGTCATGGTCGTTGTGACACCCTTGCTCTTCGATAATGCAACATCTACCGACGCATATGCTGTTCGGGTACTTCATCCAGCGCCATGTGAAATGGAGACAGACTGGATGGAATTTGGGCTCGCACATGCAGATAACGCGTCGCCCAAGGATTGTGGACTGCCATCTGTGGAGATCGCGAGCGTGAGTATCGACGGTATGCCTGTCCGGTTCGAAATAAGCACAGCTACCAAGCACGCGGAGGGGTCAATTATCGACTTGTCATCCTCTCTTGATAAGTTAGGGAGCAAGAGTTGGGTTGCCTGGGTCAGGGTTCACGTGGGCGATCTCATCGGGGACGTTCAGATCGACTATCTTGTCAAGACCTCCACTGACGGTCTCCGCCGAGGGAAAGGCAAAGTCAAGGGTGACGGATACATGGGCATACTGCTGCCCACGTTCACGATCCCGGTTGGCAAACTCGAAGTTAACTTGGAATCTTCAACAGGTAAATGTGGCGAATGTGCACATTTGGATGTTTACTCACTCCAATATTACAGGCCTAGACATACACACTCTACGCTCAAATCTCGCTTACCAACACGCATCTCAACAGGGCACCAGATTGGTCCATTACATATTGGAAGAAATGTTCACCCCCACACTATCCTTGAGGACCCAGCCGCATGTTCACCGCTTTCACATCAGCGTCCGGTTTCTGGGGAAACTGCTTCAATTCTTGATATGGACAGCGCCTGCCCTTCTTGTTCTCATGGTGCTACTCAATCTCGGAGCTGAATTCAGGCATATGAGGCACTCCCTCGATCGACGCACGCCGCTCGATGATTCAGATCGGCATAATCATCCTCCGGTGTCGATCGAGACGGTGTTCATTGCTACGACTATCTATGTGCCTCAGCATACTAAGCCTTCGGTTGGCTACACAACAGCCTCGACAACACCATCAACATCACACTCAACACCGGCGTCAGTGATGGAGGGTTCTAGTGCGCATACCACCCTCCGCTCCTCGGTTTCCCCGCCTACATCCCCTCTCTCATCGGGAACAGCTACGGAAAAAGTGACACCCGCACTCACACCCACACCCACACCAACCTCACCTTTAGATGGTAATTCGCTTTCTCTCATCGACGTACTACCCTTTCCTTGGCCCTTGAAAATGGATCTTCCCCCGGTCGCACAACAGACGGTAGACACAGTTCTCGAAGGGTTTAGTGTTATTTGGCAGGTCTTTAGGAGGGTTTATCATTATCCTTTAGATCCCCCTTGACGTTTCACTCGCGCTTCGTATAAGATAATAGACCGATTTCATTTCAGCTACTTGGCAAATGTTACAGTATTTTTATCACAACGGGAAGCAAAAGTAGACAGCCTAATGTACACGAAATAGACATATCAACGAAAGAATCACTGAGCCCATGAAGATTTGAGAAGGTCAACAAGATGCTTGGCTTCCTCACGATAGTCGAGAGCAGTGATTCTCGATATCCCGTAGCGGACGCGGGTTGTTTCCTATGAAATTCATTCATTATCTCAAACTTGTACCGGATGAGAAAACTCACATTGTATGTGTCCTGCTTTGCACGGCAACTGAAATTGAATGTGACGCCACTGGCCTGCGCCATGAGAGCGTTGTACTCTGCTTCGTTGCGTTCCTAGATGTGATCGTAAACATCAAGAAAAGGTTTATGAAATTTATACTGACCTTGATTTCATGAACTTCATCTGCGGTCTTCCCGAAAACGACCAGACCAGCGTCGTTGAAACCCTGCAACCACGCCTGACCCGACCAATCGGCCACTGCCATTGACATGATGTATCTGATAATCAAATTAAGATTTGATACGAAGAAAGACAAATGAACATACCGATGTTCCGGTCGTTCGAAAGTTTTGTCGCATTTTTCACACCTCCATCCGTCGCCTACCTCAACGACCTTTTTGTTGCAACCTTGAGTGGGACAGGCAGGATAAGATATGCTTTCGCTCTTGATGTGCATAATGGTAGCGCGAGTGGAAAAGAACTCTGCCTTGTCGGACATGCCGAGTTGTGACTCTTTAACATCGCTAAGATGCCGCATCTCATTGCGATTGAAACCACCAAAGGAGGCACCAGATGAAGTAGTCGTATGTGACTGGAATGTTTTTTCAGTACCGATACCATCGTACCATCCCCGCAGCAGATGCGCCTCTTCGATATCAGGCGATATTGACATGACACTTGAGCTGACCATGGAGAGAGTGCGACCTTTGATGGGGTGAGTTCCAATTAAAATGAACGTAAAGAGTTCATACCTCCAAAGTCACCAACTTTAACGCCTTTGAACGCAACGACAGGAAGATCGTCGGCCGTGTACTGTTCTGCTTGTTTCCCCCACAATGTCAAGCGAACAGAGTATTGCGATGTGTCGACAATGGTCAAATCACGTTTCGGAATCTTGAACCGAATTTGAATCCCCAGGTAACTGACGGGTGAATTATAAAATAACTTACTGTCCTGTTCGTCGCTTTCGATGTGATTTCGCCGAGAGGGCCAACTTCTTTGACAATTCCAATGACATCTGGTAGCGATAGACTACATGTGAGAAAATACGGCATAAATTGCAAAGCACGTACCGCAAGTATGGTCCTTCTGTAATTCTTCCAAGGACGACAATGACACAAAGTTATACTTCATCATAGGCACACTGGCGGCCTCGAGGCACTGATAAAAACATGAGTCCAGTTTTTCGGGGGCAGTGTAGTGGTACGCACCTCTTCAACTTCGGTGTTCTTCTCAAGGCTCAACTCGTAATCGTTCTGAAGATTGGAAAATTTCTTCTTTGCGAGATTTACCCGAGCTTTGGAGATGTAATAGACTTTGCCTTCCTCGAACTTTTCGTATAGTTCGTCGACAACTGCATTAAAACCGGTACCACGAATCTCGCCGGATTCGTCCATTAGTGTAACATTGAAGAGTTTCCCCTCGCCACGTTGATTTGACCAAGTCCTGATATCAGATTTTTGGGTAACTCGAGCTTTGATAGTCCAATTGTTCTGGTAAGGACTAAGGCCTTCGATGGGGTACACTGACCTGCCCCCTCTGCCGGATGGGCCGGTGCGAGGCTGGGGCTGCTTCGCCTGAGCAGTAGAGGAAGAGGTGATTGATGAATCAACGGATGAGGATACAGCCTCTGCAACAGCTGGGGCAAGGGCGTCGGAGGTGGAAGGAGGGGCAGTAGGGGCCCCAATTTTCTCTTCATTTCGTGATACAACGTGGAGGTCGAGAATAATGATCAATCTAGATGAAGTGTTAAAGGGGGTGTATAAATGACATCAGTAGTTGTTCACCTTTTGTCCTGCACGAAATTACAGGCGAGCTTGTCAATGATGACGACAGTATTTTTGTTTATGTCTCCCGTTGTTACGAGATCATTCAGCTGAGTAGCTAACATCGCCTGGACAAAGTGGACGCCATCTGAAATGATGATGCGATACCTGTCGGTTGCGGTTGTCGAGCTTGGTGTGGGGGCCACTTTCTTAATAGAAAGCAGCTGCACGGTATGACCAGAAGCAAGCTGGTCTATCTCTTCCTGAGGAGCTTCGTTGAGACGACGGCAGATTCCTGATGAAAGTTGAGACATGACAAGAAAGTGAAAGTAAAGGTAACGCGCCCCCCCCCTCTTGAGGCGTTTGTTGACATTAGTTTGCTAACGCGTTCCTGACGTAATCTCCAAAGGGCGACTGTAGACAAGTCAAGTTGCTGCCAGAGTACACAGTTGAACGTTAACATGACCCTCAAAGCAAACATCCTAGAGAAAGTGCATAGCTAGTCCACAGTACTAGGCCCTTTCTGCTTGCGATGTCATACGGACGACAAAACCGCTCGATGAGTTACCGGCACCTCGTCTCCGAACCATCATCAGTTGTTTATCATCAAGCCGGTCATTCAAACCTCCTTCCAGGTTTCATTTACTATTGAGAATCCATCTGTACCTTCCGCGCACAACGTATCGTTTCAGCAATTCTGTCCGCTCACCACTCTCGCCGTCCTCCCTCATTCCAGAACAGGTTACCCTCAGACTGATCATCATGGCAGAAATACGAACCAGGCACATGCTACCGTATGACAGTCCTGTCACAAACCGATAAAAAAACTCTCATCTATTTCAGATGCGCCCTGCACGGGTGTCCGGCTTTCTAAGTATAAGCTTTCCAATCGAGGAACCCCGCTATCTCTTTGTCGAACAGATTTGTTTGTCAAGAAAAACTACTACAGCGAGCCATTGACCTGAGGCCATGACTACTTTCCTGCTATTGTATCGGTAATAAATATGTGAACTCGGTGAAGTATTACAATGTGAGTGTATCATGCTAAAAGCGCGTCTAAGGCTACACAAAATAACGGTATCAGTATCTCGGCGAATAAATACCTGCCCGCTGTCCAATGCGGATAATAGAATGGTGGTTGCGGCTGAAATATAGTGGTGTTATGATTATAAAGTAAGTGCTACTGTCAGTCCATGTCAGTCCAATCCCTCCTTCAGCTCTTTATCATAGCCCGTGCGGTAGCATCACGGGTTGACTTCAGCAACAACGACAATTCGTTACCACCTGTCCCAGTCGAGTGTCCAGTTTGCTTCTGCTGCCGCTCTATCCTCTGTAACATCGCAAATACGGGGCATCCGACCGGTATCGCCGTTGATCGTGCCATAGAGACAACGTATAAGCATGCGATTCGTATATGGGAGTCCCGGAACTTCCTCACTGCCGTCACAGCCGCGTTATATGACTCCTTCACAGCAGGTGTGCTTTTTGCGAGTTCTCGGAGGGGGCGAGTGGTGTTCGCAAGATGGGAAAGATAATCTCTGTGTGCACCGGGCATGTACCGTCTCATCCTCTCCATAAATCCAACATCCGCCCGTTTATTTGATTCTGATGGGGCTGGGTACCGACGCTGCTGCAGTTTGAAGTCGATATCTAGGAAAATGTCGAGCGCATGCATGACGCTACTTTGGCCAGCCGATGGTCCGCTAAGGTCGAGTGTGGAGGCGTCAGGACCATCTTCAAAAACCCATGTTGGACTGGAGGGACCGCTGGCACTTCCGTTAAACCACGGCCGCACTTGCCAGTAAAACATAGAGGGGTCGACAAGGTCTCGCATGGATATCAAGGTTTCTTCAATCCGGTCGACAATTGCTACGAGGCGGGTCAAGAGCCGGTTGATTTTGCAGACGGACGCGAAATCGGAAACATTGGGAAGACTGTGGTATTCGTTGAAAAGCTGGAGCATCTCCACACCGAGCATCTCAACTTTTGCGTTACCGAACCAGAAATTGCGCTCATCCTCCGTTCCAGAGAAGAGCTCAACACCAAAACGCATGTTTTCGATCGTCACAGGAAGTTCTGGATTTATGAGATCCCAGTTCCAGAGGACAGTATCGGCGAATGTAAGTACCGGCGCCATTCGCAAGATGTTTGATACTGCAAGCAACGGAGTCGCCAGGGATCGGGGGATAAGTACCGAACCGGCTGTCTGGTCCGACGGTATGGAATGGACATAGAAATGAACAAGGAAGGCAAGCACTTTGTGAGCGCGACGCAACAGTTGCTTGTCTACATTAAGATCATTGATGCTGATCACGGGAAGCTGTATAGAATGTGAGTTATTGTTCCACCCTTCTATATCGATTTTACTGACCTCTTGTATTTGTGACCTCCAAAGTTCACCGTCAGCTCGTTTCTGAGCGTCTTCCTCTGTTATGTTTTCCCCAAGTACTAGCACTTCCTGAGCGCGACTCAGCGCGTTTTCCCATGCGCTATAAGCTTCGGGGAGTCGCGGGATGGGCTTGTCAGGGAGAAAGCCTGTGTTCGTCTGGATATTGACGTCAAAATCGGCAAGAGTTGGTTGTGCACCCGGTGCCTCTTTCCTGCTTAGCTGGACAGAGTTGAACACCGAGACGACATTGTTAAATAGATGGGATGGGGATAGAAGGTCGATTGGATACATTGCGAGTGAATGGACGAAGATGGACTCGCAGGCTTGTAATTTATTGTGTGTCGAGAAACAGAGGACGCGGACACCTTTTATACGCGAACTACCAATGCGTGTCCTCGATTAGATCACATCATCGAGATTCAAGGTTACCTAGTCACAGTGCTTGCACCGATGTGTGTATCGGCAGCGCCGATATTGCCCAAACGGCATCACTGGGCGCGTACGCCTCTGTGAGAACTAACGGAGCTTCGTGCAAGGCAGGAGTTGACCGAAACTTGCGGGGTGTTGGCACGAAACCCCGATCATTGTCGGTGCCACTCTCAGTCCTGTGAACTCCTTGTAATTCGTTGTCGAGTCTGGCCAATTGGTAGGGATCTTACTCAGGAACCTTTGACATTGATCCCATGAGTGTCACCATCTTGCTACGATCCTATACGTTTCCCCTTTTGGTGCATAGCTCCTGAAGGAACACATGCATTACACGCAAGGCTATTACCTGTTGGCAAGCATGGAGCGCTGGTGAGATGTTTTGTTTCCAATGCTGATCTTCACAGCCTGCCTGGATCTAAGATTCACCAGCTTCCAAGGCACTGTGATGGAGAGATCTAGCAATGTTCGTTTGCAACTTGGGTCACGCAGCGACGCAGTAACCATGTATTGCTTCCTACGGATGTGAGTGAGTCACTGGAAGAACTCCCTCCGTGTACAATCTTGCGGATTGACGACTTCCAAAGTACATGTATCCTCCGCATGGTATTTTCCGAGTACACTCTGTTGCTGTGGAGAGTGTGAACGGCTTCCGGCAAAAGTCCCCTTCATACAGCTCAAGTGAGAGATTTGTGGTGACTTGCTGTGTGAACGCTAGCATTATTATGTTCGTTGTGGACGTCGCAGCAATCCTCGGAGGCGCATTTCGAGTCACATCACGTATCACAATCGCACAGCAAATATTTGAAGAACCTCAAAATAAGTAATCTCGACTTAGCTGTCCTGTGGAGTCTCCCAGCTGCTTATCCGACATGATGGGCGGTAGAACACGTATGGTCAGTACTTATGTAAGCTAATCTTATCTAATATCGGTCGTATTGTTTCATCACAAGTCTTTGGCAACTTGACTTCGAGTTAGTGTAGTGGCCGTGCGGCATGAAAAGCTGCGCGTCGCGCAACGTCAAACATCAATGTTGACCGCACACTTTTCTCCTTAGGGAAGAAGGGCAAGGTTCAAACAGTCATCGCCAAGAATTAGACTGCAGTTCCGGTCCGCCGGACTGCAGACGACGTGGTGACAATTGCATGCGTGCGAAACATTTACAGCATGACAAGCAAATCGTGATATCGAGGATGGTATAGACTGTGCCTCAACTACGGGAGCAGACCATTGCTATTGCTCTTTGTAATTACCTCCAAGCCCTGATTACCAATCACATCACAGTTGCGCTTCACTACCTCTACCACTTTTTCTGCGACACCTTGCTTGCCCGAGTGACGATAATCAAAATGTGCCAGTAGGTCAGAAAGGGAGACAGGATCTTTCCTAGCCTTGACAAATTGTAAGATGGCATCTTCACTTGGCAGAGCAAACCTCATCGGGTTTTGCTTGCCATTCGAAAGGAAGTCCGGCGGTGTCAAAATAGGCATGGCGCCAAGGTAAGTAGAGTCTCTCTCAAAGAATCGTCCCACTATCACATCTGAGACGTCATTGAGCTGATCAGGAGACCAGGCAGGGCGGCCTTTTGTTTTGTCAACCAGGACCGCGGTTATTCCTGCATTGAAATCTGCACTTGCTCCGCTCTGCATTTCCAAGTTAAACGATCACATAGCATAATCACCAATTCTAAGAACTTACACAGTAAGCTGTGGCAATACCCATTTCCATTTGAAGTGCCTGGAGCAGTGTCATCTTCTTCCCGCGCCGGACCGCTTCCAACGCTACTTTGAGGCTAGTCGGACTCCGCATATACAAGGTCTTTAGTGTTTCCGAGGCCCATTTGGTGACTGTGTCATCAGAGGTTAAGGTCAGCTTAGTGAGATCTTCCACGATCTCCTCAACCGTATTGTGTCGGAATGCCATGTCAAGGGCCTGACGCGTACGACCCGTCAGTTTTCCAGTCGGTTCGTCTGGGAGGCGTTTTGCGTGATGGTCCTCGATGGTCCTGTCAATGATGGCAGAAGAAGGGTCCTCCAAATCAGATAAACGAGCTAGCAGATTGGGTACCGTTCTTGATGATACGAAGTGGGTGGCAAATCCTAGTTCGCTACCAATAATCATAAGCCTGCCGCCCTATCGGGAAAAGATTTATTCCTACTCACAAGACTTCCCTGCCAGTAAGAGTTTCTGAGGTCAGGGCAAGATATGTGCCAATTTCACCGTCAATCCTAGCCAGGAAGAAGCTTGCTCCGACATCGGGACAGTAACCGATCTTGGTTTCTGGCATAGCAAATACTGACTTCTCCGTTGCAACACGAAAAGGAGCACTAATAGCAAGGCCGACTCCTCCGCCCACTGGTGATGTCAGTGCTATGCATGCTGTGCGGAACGAAAGCACCAACTTGTGATACCATCCAAGATGGTTACGTATGGCTTCGGCAACGCAGACAAGATATAGTTCATTTCAAATCTATAGGATAAGTTATTCAAGCGGTCCGGAGCATGATTCAATGACTCACTCGTCTTTGAAGAATTCTATAGCTTTTGGACGAGTAGCATCTTCCAGTGAATGCTGTAGTACAGCTGTGCGAAGTTGTCAGCAAGTGTCCACATGGGTTTGAGCGCTGAAACGAACTTGCAACATCACCTCCTGCACAAAATGCACGGCCAATACCTGTCCCGACGACAATCTTGCATAGGTCGGACTTTGACCATTGCTAGAGTACCGATGATTTTTTGTAAGAGCCTGCACTTTCACATGTTTGGGAAGTCTGGCACTCTCACCTCCAGTTGAGGTCTCATTAACTTGAGCATGTCAGTATTGAGAGCGTTCAGTTTGCTTGCTCGGTTCAAGACATAAGTGCGCGTCGCGCCATTTGACTCAAAGAGCACCGGCTGTATGCAAGAGCGATCCTCAAGGGACTGATGAGAACAATACATGCAAAGAACTTACTTGCTCTAGTGGCGCTGCCTGAGTGCTGGTGGACATGTGAGCGGCAACTGCACTTGTCCTGGCAAGAGCTGCTGATACACCATTACGCGACATTCTCGCGAGAGCAGTAGCCAGCATACTAAGAACCAGGTATTCGCCTGGAGGACAGCCTTAAAAGCCTGGGAGAGTCGCAACTTCAATGCTGGCAGTGGGGATTTTCGGAGTACCGTGTATCCGAGACTCGAAACTGTTAAGGCGATGCTTACATGATATTGACACGTTCAACTGTATAGCGCTTAGCTGCTGTAGTGTGGAACACATTTCGGATTTTAGATTTCAGATTCACCAGCGGACCACTTTGACCGATGCATGAGCTTCCTGCGACGGGGTCAAGGATACATTTTTCATCGGGTCATTTCGGAACTGTCAAGTTTGTTGGACCAGTCGACGGCACCACTGGTCTTTGGCTTGGTATCGAATGGGACGACTCAAATCGCGGCAAACATGATGGCATAAAGGATGGGAAACGATACTTTGACTGCCGGTAAGATCAAGGACATATCGTCTCCCATTTGTACTCAGCTTAGCGACCATAAGAGTACCTAACAGCGGATCATTCATTCGTGCATCTTCCTCCATTTGCTACGGGTATTCATTTTTGCAAGCATTGAAAAATAAGTATGTCGAAGTTGTGCATGGGACTGCGTCGCGGGAGAAGATCGTTTTGGGCTCTTCAAACGGTGCCATAGAGGTTGAAGCTGTTGACTTGGACAAGATACGAGGCAAATTTGCAAATTTGGAGCGACTGCGCGAAGTGAGCCTCGACAGAGAGATGGTTTCTACTGGGAATAACCCAGGGGAAATTCTGTCAACATGTCCTAGTGAGCCAGTGCATTTTCCCGCAAATATCACGCGATTAATATGGTCAAGACATCCGCGGCTTGGATCTATCTGCCACACTTTTGTCTAGATGGGATGTCGTGGCGATGATAACTGCCGAGCTGCATCAGCTCGAGCGGCTAGCGCTGAAGTTAGCCTTGTGTTTTCCTCTTTTGATATACTGACGCTACAAATAGTCGCAACCGGCTGACGCCGCCCCCATCTCACTTGCCCGCATCAGCTTGGCTGCGACTCTCCGAGCTCCAGCTGAACGGCACCAGGACTTCATGGGAAGAATTTACAAGCATAGCGATATTCATGCCTCAACTTCGTATAGCGGAACTCGGATACAATGGGCTAATTTCCCTGTCACATGCGAAGATATCTACAACGTTGACCCGTATCGAGATCCTCAATTTCGATAGCAACAAGCTAGAAGATTGGCAACATATAAGCGAGGCATTGAAGCCGTGTACCTCGTATGTACAGTGTTTGCGGGGTTTTTCAATAAGCTAATGCGGTACCGTAGATTACGACGACTCATACTTTCATCTAACGGCATTGAAAGGATTCCTCCTCGGGAATCCTGTTCTTCGCCCTTTCACGGGCTTCAAGTCCTCTCTCTTTCCAGTAACAGACTTCATAATTCGCGCGATCTTGACCAATTATATGAGTGGTGCCCCCATCTCGAAACATTGAGCATCGCCAAAAATCCACTGACTGAGGGTCAGCGCAAGATTTTCGTCTTCTCTGAGGAAACACGTACTCACTGCTCACAGCAAGTGACCTCTCTAGTTCTGCCAGGCAGCAAGTCATAGCAAAGATTCCGTCCTTGCGGGTCCTTGACGCAACCGCGGTAAGCACAGGACCGAAGCTGCTGTGCCTAGAGTTTAATTTCCCTTGTCATCAAGATCTCGACAAAGGAACGATTAGACAGTGAACTATTTTTTCTTTCTTTCGTTGCGAAGACCGTGCCTGGACGGGATGAAGACAAAATGAAAGAACACCCACAATGGAAGATGCTGTGCATGAGTCAGTGTATTGACTCCACTTGAGTCACTTCCATATTCATCAAACTTTTTGCTATGTACCACAGAGCACGGTAGACCTGCCGAGTCAACAGCTGGTCGCGACGGCAGACTCAGTCGATATCTGATCGGTAGGTCCTTGTAGGATGATCTCGTCACCGCCTTTTCAACTATACCCACAGAGGTGAAAGTTCACCACTGTTTTGAGCCTCCTGCGGGCCGCTTTGCCCCGGAAATGGAAGGGAGTCCAGCTTCGCTGCGCGTGCTGTCTACGATGAAATTGGGGCTTTTCCGCCTCAGAGCGATGAAAACTCTGGGAGCAGTCAACAATCCAAGGAACCGCGATAACACATTTGTATGGTTGAGGATGGGTGATGATACACTAGCTCTTCTTCAAAACGATGATCAAGAATTAGGATGGTGGGGAATAGAGAATGGTTCACATATTGTTGTATACATAGCGCAGCAAACTGAATCTTGATTACATCTGCATCACTTGTGTTTGTACATGCCTACGATTACATGTCCCTAGGAATAGATGTGAGTAAACCGACACACCTGAAGACAATCTGTGATATCCCAAAACATCAACCATTGTGCACTAAAGTGTCACGAATGCAGGACACGATCACATTGGTGGGCAAATTCAGGATAGGCTGTCCCAGGTACCGAGGTAGGCACGTGAAGTCTTCTTTAATTCCGTCACCCTTTCCGCCAAGTTTCCGCGGTTCCACGCCACCGATGGAAGATGATGCCCATGTCAATTCTCACGCCCTGCCTTGGATCTCCTTCAATTGATGCTTTGAAGTACAGGTTCCACGCCAAATTCGGGACGCCTTCACCATAATCGTTCGACATACGGACCAAGAGGAAAATGACCTCCGTAAGACAAAAAAAACAGTTCTCCGGTTCGACCCAACATACGCCAACGCCAAGCTCGAGGAGACCATGACCATCATAAGAGAGGGGGAAACCAATAACGGACGGGGTGCCCCTCGGCCAAGTGCAAAATATCCAGCGGCTGCCTATATCCTTTAACGTGCCCATCCACCATCGCCATTGGCGTGCCTCATTGCCCTGTCGTCGTACCGATCGTCTTTCTCGTCGCGTCTGCCACCGCGGTCTTCACGTCGCCGGTCATCGTCCCTGCGGCGGTCATAATAATAATCAGGGGCTCTGCGGTCATCATCATAACCTCCCCGTCGGTAATCATCGTACCCTGCTGGTTTTCTCTCATCAGGATCCCTCCGTGGCGGAGGTGGAGACCGAGGGCGACGATCGTCGTAATCATTGCGACGAGGAGGCGACCGGGATCGCTCGCGGCGATAGGATGGACGATCATCCCTGTAGTAACGTTCTTCTTTGTATCGGTCGTCACGAGGCCGTTCCTCACGACGATCCTCCCGCCTGTAATTATCAGGTCCACCGCGCTGAGAGAGCAAGTAAGTACCATCGCAAAGCAACTGCGTATTCAAACTTACGGCATCATCGTACGCAACGCGGACAGGTCTACCGCGCAGGTCTTTACCGTCTAAATCCTTGACGGCGCGATCTGCATCATCTCGCGATAGATATTCAAGAATACTGAGACTGTTCGTCAGCTCGAGACAACGCATATTTCTAAGTCACGTACCCCTGGCCAGGGTTGTCGCGATCAATGTCAGCAAACGACACGCTACCGGCCTCGCGTCCGAAATCTTTCAAGTCCTGAGTGAGGAGTGTATGGTCAGGTTCGGTGGTGGGGTTGGGCAAAGCCGGCGAAAGTGAACATCAACAAAATACTGGCGGTCCATCCAAGTTCCAAAAATGACCAGCCGGATCGATCTCCAGAAATGTGGAAGTGCCATATGCACCACGAACACTGCCAATGGTGCAAACCGAAAGAATATCATACCTGCCAACTTGTGTCGCGAGAAATACCAGAAACGATTAGGCGAATACCGGGAGGCCTGCGGGAGCGAGCAGCCCTGAACAAAAAATATAACTCGTTAGGGAAAAGCACAATATCGTCTTTGCAAGTCGGGGAATATACCCGTATCCACGGTCACTCTCATAGACATCCCGACGGGGACGACTTTCTTTGGCGAATTCGACGACGATGCTAGAAAACGGAAGAGTAAAATTAAGAATGGCTGTGAAAGCTATTGCAGATGATTACGATACGAACTTGGCTCCCATGAATGGCTTGCCGTTGAAATGATGCACAGCGTCCTCCGCATCCTAGAAAAGTTTGGCATACTGATCACCGTAATATATGGTGGCTAGATCCACCTTTGAGCTTTCAAACTCGACAAAACCGAATCCTGATGGAGGTCCAGTGAGTTCCGCATTTGGCGCGCGCCTCTTGTCCGACGAACCGGTCATGACACGACAGTCAATGATACGGCCATAGCCATCGAAAAACTTAGCCACGTCATCAGAACGAGCATCAGGAGGAAGTCCTGTGCAACACAAACAATGATCAGGAGTGTTTTATGCCAGAGTCTGACAAGAAGAAAATTTCGTACTGCCAAGGTACAAGCGTCTTGCCATGGTGGTTGAAAGTGAAAGAGTTTAGTTATGGCGGAGATTCAACTCGCCATTATATTCGGTTGTGCCAAGAATTTGGTCACCGTGCACGGACAAGACCTCGGATACCGCCGATAATATCCATAGAAAGTTCTTTACATCGCAAGTTATATCGTTGTACATAAAGTTATACGCAAAACAATCCTATGTAAAAGACAGACAAAGCAGAACGTGCGCCATCACGAATCGAGAAGTATAAATTAATGTTGAGACCAATTAATCGAGTTGATGTCGATGCCTTCCTGCACCATCTCCCACAATGGGCTGAAGGAGGCGATGAGCGATGAGCACAGCAGAAGCACTGAAATGTAAGTGAGACCGTACCTCATATCACGAAGTCTGCCAACAACGCGAACGATGTGATTTACCACGAAATCAATTTCCGCTTCTGTGGTGAAACGACCGATGCCAAAGCGCAAGGACGAATGTGCCATATCCTCTGCCGCTCCTAGGTGACTGTCAGGCACTAGGACAAGTTCACACACGAAGCAAACATACCGAGAGCACGAAGAACGTATGAAGGCTCCAGAGACGCAGATGTACATGCACTACCAGAAGACAGAGCAATATCCTGCAATGAAAATCATGAAATCCTCTCTCATCGGAGGTGTGCTACTACGCTTACTTTCAAGGCCATGAGAAGGCTTTCGCCTTCAACATATGAGAACGAAAGGTTCACACATCCCGGGTATCCATTGACATCTCCATTTCGAACCACATGCTCGACTTGGGAATTGATGCCCTGGATTAACCTATCCGACAACTGCTTGATCCGCGCGTGATCTCTCTTGAATATGTATCAGATTCAGAACAGGAGGTGGATTGATAGACAGGAAGTTGATCAGTACCCCTGCACAGGAATCGTTACCAAGCTAGCGGCTCATACGGCCGTAAGCCTAGAGCATTACACCACTTGATTCAAGTGCCATTTCAAACGCATGTGCGGATGTCATCATAAGTTGTGCGAAGAACAAAAACTCACCGCCATCTCTAGCTTGGCTATGCGTGCTGCTTCGCCCATGCCAACCGCCAGCGCCGTGGGCAGGGTACCGCTGCGCAGCCCACGCTCTTGTCCCCCCCCGCTCAAAATCGGTTCCAATCGCACGCGCGGTCTCCGGCGGACATAAGCAGCTCCCACTCCCTTTGGGCCATAGATTTTATGCCCTGAAATGCTCATCAGGTCGATGTTGGCTTCATTAACGTCCATAGGTATTTTTCCCACAGCCTGCGCCGCGTCGGTGTGAAGATATACGCCACGATGCTTTCGCACAATAGCACCAATTTCTTTCATTGGTTGGATGACACCGGTTTCGTTGTTCACCGTCATGATAGAAATGAGGGAGGTGTCAGGGCGGATGGCAGCCTCGAGAGTCTCAAGATTGACGACGCCATTAGACTCGACAGGAAGATAGGTTATTTCAAATTCTTCTTCACTGAGTTTCCTGCAAGAATCTAGCACGCACTTGTGCTCCTTCAGGAACGATCAGCGTTAGTCATGAAACTAAGCGGCTCGACCTACCGTCTGCGTCGTTATAACATGTCTTTTTTTGTCTTTATTGAACCGTGCGACACCCTTAATGGCCATGTTATTGGTCTCAGTAGCACCAGAAGTGAAGACGATGTCCTTGGCCTCGGCTCCAATAAGGTCCGCTACATGCTGGAAGATGTCACAGGGACGTTTTCATGCTGATAAACCTGGCAGGCTTACTTTGCGTGCCACCTCAATAGCCTGCTCTGCTTCCCATCCATATGCATGGGTTCGACTATGTGGATTACCGTACTGATCTGTTAAGTACGGCAGCATGGCATCGAGAACACGAGGGTCCACGGGAGTGGTAGCCTGGACCTTGTCAATACATCAAATAATATGTAATTACACGGTCATACCTGCATATCAAGGTATATGGGACGTGTCTTTTGTGTCACGCTGCTCTCACGGTTGGGGACCTCGAGCTTGAAGTGCATATCTTCGACGACACGTGCACGGTCTGCACCAGAGGGTTGCACGAAGCCTCTGCGAGCGCAAACAGCAGCCCGTCCTACGGAGCTTCTTAGAGTGGCTTTTCCTATCACGCTGGGAGTGACTCTGGACAACATCCTGAGTGCAAAATTTTCCTGTTAATCAGATAGGAGAATCTGAAGATGAAGGAGAACAAGAAGCTAGGCTCGCTGTTGTGAATAGCGAAGTGCGGCGAGCGCACACGAATTGAATTGTCAGCAAGTCTAATGGAGGTCACGTGAACATCTGTTACGTAATAATGAGTCTTAAGGTTTCAAATTTTAACGCCACCTTGAAGCTAGAACCACAACTTGCGAACCGACTATGCAATATCCAAGACAGACGTTCTTTGGCGGGATCGACCAGCGACACACGGAAGTTAACGTGGTATTATTTGTGGTTACTGGTGACGGTCAGACAGTAGCATCAGTCTCAATCTTACCGTTTAATACCTGGATGTATTGTTATATGGATTGTATGACAGAGGTTTCATTCCTCTTACCCTCTCCTGTTTTCTTTCGCTCCGTAGTCATCGCTCACACTCCACTAAGTTCTCGGAGATGAATCTCAGCTTTGTACTAATCACAAGTTCCATTATTGGATTCATATCATGACTCCACCTTTTTGCAAGGCCATCTCATGGCTCATTTCTTATCTATGAAATGTGCATCCGCGGAAGATGGCCATCCCACGCTGATTGATCAATCATATCGCCTATCAACAGGCAGCCATGGATCTCCTCCACTGCTACCAGAGGTGACATTTTCCCATTGGGTGAGATGCGGATGGGCCTCCTCCAATACTTATACATTCCACATACTAGATTGAATAGACTATCTTTAAGAAACTACATAATTGGCGTCCTGCAAGATGGTAATCCCAGTCCATATCCTACTGAGCGTATTTGAAATCAGTACAAGAAATATTTTTCGAGTCCATGGCCAGAAGGAACCCCAATTGACCGCGTGACATGTTCATTTACGACAAAACCCGAAAATAAGTAGCAAGTAAAGGATACAAGTGAAACCACCTCCCCGTGATAGTATGTCATTGCAGGTGTTCAAAAGCACGCACGTCACAGAAGAGTACAGGGCTCACAAAATCCAAGGGCTACCGCCCGAGAGAGATTATATCTGAACGTTTATTTTGAACGTGTAAATTTTTGGTGTTAATTCGATCTTCACGGAAAACATTAGGTACAACAATTGCCAAAATACTTCGGGGTTGTACAAGATCATTTCTTTCTTCCTGACGAAGGTGGGGGCGGCAATAGCGGTACCGCTCCCCCTGAGGTAGCAGTATTTTGGGTAGAGGAACCTAGCAAATTGGTCCCAGGTGTTGATAATTTACTAGCTTTTCCCGGAATGGATATGGAGAACGTCTGGCCGTCCTTCAAAGAGTAATCCTTCTTTGGACCAATCGGAATGTGAGGAGAAGAGGTTTCTTCAGAGGGGCTGGGAGGGCTCAAAGCAGCTTTCAAACGCCTAGGCATGGGCGTACTGTAAGTGAGTGATAGAAATTTCACCGTTTGCTAGACGCACTTGGTGTAATCTTGCAATGCAACATCTGAGAGCAATTGTCGAGATAGCAAGCAGAATGAAAGGAGAGCGCTCACTGAAATCAAAGCTATCTGTTCGCTCAGCGAATCCCATCCCAATATAAGCCTTCTTGCCAGTATCCTCCACCCTGATTACAAAATATCGGGATGAATCAAGGACAGATTCCACGCATGGCTTAAATGCGTCATAAGATGCGCGGGCAAATACTGGCTCTACATCAGGATGCTATAATGATTACTCATGTTGGAACGCACATTCGCCTGCAGTCGCGTCAATCATCTACTAGTACGCGGTGACAAGCTGACGATGCTTACCCGTCTGAGCATCCTCAAACATCAGCGCTGCACCACTCGACTTCTCGACAATGCGCAGCCTACCTCTCCATAGTGGTTGTGCAAGGTCTCCCCAGTCGTTAGCACGATGTCCCTCGTTGGCCTTCAGATGGGGGATCTTGTAGACTACGTGTGCTGATGAAAGGCTTGCTGGTGAGGTTCGCGCAGCTTGGACCTACCTGATACTTCTCTTCCAATATATAAGATCGATTCGACCTCTTCGTCGAGCACATCCATGTTTGTAGCACTACAGAAGGACCGACTGTCTTCCTTCTATTGGGGACTGCCTACGGGATGCTATGTGGTTTGTAGTGCGAATGTGCTTCACAGTGAGCACTGTCACTTAGTAAGCAGCGGTTGAATGCGCATGTGATCATCGATTCAAAGCATTCAGCATCAGCATCAATCTCTAAGTATATGGCTCAAGCACCACCCACACCTCCTCCCATGAGCGCAACAGAACTTCGTGATGAAGCTCGAGATTCCGTCATTGCTTCCTCGGCGGAATCCTCGGATCCCACCGCATCATCCAACAGCTCAGGCAGCGCTGCGGAAATCCCCCCGCAACTCCCCGCTGCCCAAGATATATACCAACAAGTTTTCCCCCAGCTATCTGATCTGGCTGAGCAAAGGAACTTCATTGGTATTACTAATATCGCTGAACTCCACGACTTGAACGTGAGCGCTTCTTGAGATACCCCTCATATACATGTCGGCATCTTGATAATGTCCTGTAACAGGGTTCAAATGACAAAAGTTACTCCAGATTGCTTTTGATTGCCCCCTTGGTCCTGGCTTATATGGTGCTGGACGACTTGTAAGACTCCTCCCCTGATTGTACTCCTTTGTAAATTTGCTCCAGAACACCTGCTCAACATGCCCTTGCACGTTTACCGGAAAATGTGTCTTTGCATCCACTGTCCCATGCACTCGCAGCACTCTTGGCATCCGCTTCGGAACGAAAGTATGAAAACACTTACTTGCGAGCCCAAGAGCTGTTCCAGATGTCGCAGCAAAGCGACTTTCCTGATCCAAGGCTGGGAAAAACTGTTGGCCTGCTGGTCAATGACTTCCTCGGTACGTGCAGATGTATTAGAGTTTCGTCGTATCGAATTTGTTGTCAGATGCATTTCGCAAGAACACGTTTACGCTTGTTTCGCGAGCGTTTGCATGCCTCCATGTTTCGGAAGCTCAGAAATTACTCGGGCTAGGACGAAAGGAGGTGCTTGCAAGTGAGCTCGATAGCTCACTCTTTACTATTCTTGCTGAACTGCCGTCATTGTCTGAAGTTGCGAACAACAACCACTGGCAGTTCGATAGCGCCAGTGGTATATTGCGACCTCCGAGTGCTTCTCGGCCCGCTCTCGTTGCTTCAAAACCTGGTATGTGACAATGCTATTTACACAGATTATACTTAAGAGATGTCTTTAGTACTGCCGTCCTCAGTGATGACTTTCGATCTTGTTGTGAACGGTGTTACAACCTCAGAAGTATATTGATGCATAGTAGATGTTTCTATCGCAACCTCAATGTAATCATAATCGTGCAATACGTGACAACCTCGAGGTTTAGGACCACCGTCCTCCTTCAATATGTATTACGTATGTAGAATTAAGAACCCCTGACATTGTGAACTCCCAAAGTCTGTTCGTTACATTGCGTAGTGATTCTGTCTTTTAAGGTCTCACATACCGAAATGGGAGTGGAAGTTGTCGGAGCACAGGATAAGATGAGTTGAGTCGAGGTGTGAGATGCTTGAGGTAGAGTCGTGAAGTCATAATATCTTGTCGTTGCCATTGTAGCAACCAGGTCAAGTTATTGCTTGGAGGAACATCCAGGAAGCGATGTTTGTGGAGTAAAGGCACTAAGAACAGACTCGTGTTACAATCCTTCATCCCGACGAAGGTTAATTTGACCTTGCCTTTAATGTCATGCGTCATCCGAAGCATGCTTTTGAAGTTTGAACATTCCGCAAAGTCGCCGGGGGCGGGTACTTCGCTGGGTATCGCAGGGCTGTAGGCTACCTCGCTTTGGTGATCCTCATCCAGCATCACGGTGAGATCCACATGGCTGTCTATTTTTAGACCAGTTTTCTTGCGGACTCTATGCCACTCGCGGTCTTTTGCGCGCAATTCTTGGTGGACTTGCTGAAAGAGCTGTGAAAACACTTCATTCCACACCGTCAAACTAAGCAGGCGACCGAACCTGCCTTGAGTCGTTCTGCAACAAAAGATCTTACCCTTTGCAGCTCTCCGTGGGCAAGAGAAGCACGGGAATGGGTGGTCTTGGACAGGTTTTTCCTGACCACTGGAACACCAAATATGAAGCCAGATCCAATCCACCTTGGAATTACGTGCAGAGGCCTTGAATTGGGAGGCCACGGAGGTGTATCACCCATAGCCATGGAAAAAAACCGGGTAATCGGAGACAGGCTGGTGCCGTGTGCGACACCACCGAACGACGCGATGTAGCACACAATAAATGTGTCCGCACTGAGACGTTGGAGGATGAGACAATATTTGCTAATATCGGGGGCGCTGTCGATGAGAACGCGCATGTATCGTCGTTCCATTGACGTCAGTGGAAATTTGCTACGATCCAAGAATTCGTAGAAGGCAGTAGTGATTCCACCGCCACCATCAACGTGAGCGATTTCGCCTGGTTCAAAGGAGCACTGAGCCTTCTTCTTTTCCGCTCGGCTGAGGCCGCTCAAGGTAGATGCGCTCTTTGTTCGCATCGCGACGTCGAACTCGTATGCCCAACGAAGTCGATCCCATCGTAGGTCAACTCCAAGCATGTACTGAGGGTAAAGCTGAGCCTAGAATTTCGAAAGAAAAGTACACATGAATGACATGACACGCATAGTATGAGCTCAACGCACTTGGGTACCAAGCCAATCTTCTGCACTGCAATGCAAGGGTAAGTACTAGTTCACTGAATGAAATAGGTTGATTACGCAACGCATATTGATAATACTACAAAAATTTGTACATATACAGCACGGTTTTATCACAAAATTGATATGTTACAAAAATCATGTACGACAATATTACTTGTCCCTACTCATGTGTCGAGATGTCTTGGTATGAATCTTACAACCCGATCTGAGCACGTACTGTAAGATGGAGCGCGTCTTCGTCACGATTGCGGGAGTCGCCTTAGTTCATGCTTCCAGGCCTTTGAAACTGGTAAGCAAATTTTGAGTAGCAACACAAACACGCGCGACACATGCCTTGTGACGCAATGTCTGGAAATCTTCTACAGCAGCAATATGCACCATGTACCGGGCTACTTTCAGAAGCTCCTGATCAGCTTGAGCCTGCTCTGTATGAGCATTCTTGAACGCATGGATTTTCAGTCCTTCGTTCGGATTCAAGGCAAAATTCCGACTCTACGATGAAATTAGAGATAATAAAGACGAGTCATACCTCATACTTACCAGGTCATCCACGTGAATAGTGTTCTTCGCTGAGCTAAAGAGGAAAGTTAAAGCATGCTCGATTTTCCAACCAGAATTTACTGACAACTGGGGAAAGTGATTCCAAATTATTTGCAATGCCTTGACATGGTGTGCATATGGTTGACCATTTCGTTCTGTAAAGACAGTGAACATGCAAGTTTTGTCGAGGACTAGGCACCTTCAATTAGCTACGCGAGAGTTCAAGTGGATAGTCGTACCAAATGAAATCTAGAGTTGATGTCAGCCGTAACTTGCTACCATGAAAGCACAAATAAAACCTGATAGTTTCTGGTGGATCCGACCATGCCAAGTTCTACGAGTTTCGCCTCAAGCCATATCCAGCTAGTTTGAGACCTAATGGTTGGCTGTGAGAAATTACGCTCATGAGGTGAAAGAATCTCACCAAATGCAGATGTCGTAGTAAGGGTATATGGTCTCTAGGAATTCATGGAGGCCAGGCCTCGCACATTCCGCAGGAGGCAATGAGCCAGACGTTAGTGGTTTGGTGTCCAAAATAGCTGCATAAGATTTACTCTCCGGAAGTGAAAAGGTTCGAGAAATTTGGCTTACTGTAATCGATGTCCAGTACGAGCAAACGCTTTCCATCTCGCAGAGGATGGATGATATTAATCTGAAGTTTCTCGGTTGCTTCTTTGACTTTGCGAATGTTTCGCTGGTCATTTATATAAACAGAAGCGGCAGCGGGGTTGTCAGTGAAGTCTACATCGAGATCATTGACAACATCAGGAAGGAATTCCAACTCTGACCGTATGTTAGTACATGTACCGAAGGTAGAAAGATAGTGGGCTCACTTGAAGGGTCTTTGATCTCGTCACCTTCAGGGGTTCCTATAAGCGTGAATGATTTCCCCGCGATTCGTAGATCTGCACTGCAAAATATGTGATTCAGAGAACAAATTGTGCAAGACATCGCGAACGCTGACATTCTCTCTTGATCTGGGGGTAACTTTCCCTTCACGAGACCTAGGATTTTCTGCCTCTCTGGCGGAACCTTTGTCAAACTCATCAAGGAAGTCTTGAGGTCGTACACTCTGGAAAACCGGAGTCAACCCTGTAGATACTATCCCTGGTTGGCAGCCATTTGGTTCCGCAGACTTACCTATCCGATCCAAGGAGATCTACCTTGTACTCGCGTCCTGACCATTTGAAAGTGAGTGGAATCTTCGTTTCAGGAATCATTTCATCCTTGTGCATTCGAGTCAGTACTACTAACGACATTGGCTGAGGTCAAGCGTACCTCTAGCACGGTGGCCATATTTGCACTGCCTAAATTGATATAAACGCGATTTTGTATCAAATGTCGCGTAGCCTGCAGAAGCGCGTACTCTAAGGTAGTAGGCCGGCTCGGGGATGAAGTCTGGTAGGTTGTGGTGAGGTCTAAAGTACTAGGAGGAACTTGTCATAGTCAAGGCCCACTTAACCGGATCCAATGCACTGCACCGGGTACCGGAGCCAAATTAGACTTATCATCAATGTGATTAGACATTCCACGAAGCCACTGGCATGTTAAGGACTTGCACTCTACTTCTGTTCAAGCACAGACCGCCCAGTCATCAGCTGCCGTGAGCTCATCCCTGCGGTTCGTTGTGGTTCACATTAATTATGGATATGTGAATCAGAACACACGGTCACATATCGCTCTCCGAGTCGCTGAGAAGTTTCTCAGTTCTCTCCTCCGAGTCAATTAAGATGGCAGACACTGAAAGTCCAAAGCCTGCAGAGCCTCGTCTTTCAGCAAGCCTTGTTCTGGTCAACAGTCGCAACGAAATACTACTTGTCCAGCGCAACCCGCAGGCTAGGTCATTCGCTGGCATACACGTGAGTAGAATCACTCTTTTGCGGTCTCTGTTTAAAGGCATCTGGTATTGGAGGTTTTTCCTGGCGGAAATTTTGATGCCAAGCAAGATACGTCCCTAGAATGGACTGCTATCCGAGAAACCTTTGAAGAAGCGGGATTGCTGCTAGCTTTGCCGAATACTCAGAGCACATTGCTCGATGTCGACTTTACTCAGGCTAGAGAAGCTGTCCATGGAGGACAAACGTCATTCTCGACGTTTCTCACAAGCAATAACCTAAGGGCCGACATAAACGCCCTGCTGCCGTTCACTACATGGGTGACACCACCGACAGTAGCCAGGTAAGCAAGCTTCCTCATTCCTGGTCCATTAATTATACCTGACGTCCGAGTAGACGATTCCGCACGGAGTTCTTTGTCGCGTTCCTCAGGGATTCTACATCGAATGGGTTGTCTTCCGGCAGAGAAGAACACCTTCCGACTCCTGATGGGGGACAAGAAGTCATTCGAACGCGATTTTTGCGGCCAGAATCGGCTATAGATGAGTTTAGAACTGGGCAAATTAGCCTTTTCCCACCGCAGTACTACATACTGGAAACGCTTCGTCCCATCCTTAGTGGATCGACCAATACCGAGAGCCAGAGAAATGCAGTTCTCATGTTGTCCAGGGCTGCATTCGGGCGAATGGTGATCAATCCAAAGTCGTTCCGTGTTAACAACGGAGTAGATGAAGCATTCGTATACGAGGGCGATGAATTGAGAGGTGGTCCAAAGGGTCGGCTTCACCGCATGGTAGTGAAGCGGAAAGGCGCGGTACGGCATCATATTCTTTGTATCTCTGATGGGCTAGTGTTGGTCTAATTGCTTATATAGCCATTCTCTCAGATGAATTTGGAGCGCAACTTCGACTTGTTCACTCAATGCCCGGTCGAAGCTCATATACCTAAACTTTAGGAACATACCCTCACGTATACCATCTATTCGCAGTCAGCTAGTTCCAACACAATTTATTCATATTATTGATGCCGAGGACGACGCGATTGGTGTAAGAAGAAAGTAATTTGGGCTACAGTGGCGTTTAGCGGAGAGAGCACGGAGTAGGCTACAAAGTATGACATGTAAAGCAAATGCAAACCAACCAATTTAGACAATAAAGAAGAATAAACAACAGAACCCGAAAGTCCTTATGAACCAGGAGATTCATGAAGAGCATTAAACGTGGAGATGAGAGTAACAAGATGGACCCAGTATCCGGGAGACAACATCAGATTATGAAATTTCATACGGGTGTTCTAGATATTGAATACTTGATAATCGTACGCGACGCTTTGACCCCAGAAAGATGGGATGCAAGCGCCAATAGGAGCATCGCCAGTGCTGCCAAGCAGTATGGCATTGACATCTGAAGTCCCTGCCGCCTGCCAATCGGTATATGATGAATCATCGGGGTTTGGGTTCCCGCTATACAAGAATGACTTGTAACGGGCTTGCATTTCGGTAATCAATGCTGATTGAGCCGAGTCAGGGTCAAGAGCGGTGCCAAACTAGTACAAAACATGAGTTGTGAAGAATGGAAGCAAGTATTTGACTTACAACTATCTCAATATCATCCTGATGACAAACAACGCCCGGCTCGGTGCAGAAAGAGACAGCGGAGTTACCGGGGTAGCTAGCGCCAATGGAGTACAATCCTACGTACGCAGTACCACCATTAGAAACCCAGTTTCGCGCGAACGTCCATGTCGCACATCGCCAAACCGAGTCCGTGGCGAGCACCTGGAGCTGAGGGCGGTAGTCATCATTTTGAGCAGTCCCGACAGCATAGCTTTGCGAGCCCATGAGAGCCTCGTAGCGTGTCTCACCGAACGAGGCGTTGACAATAGCAACGTACTCAGCTTCGGGCATGGGATCAGGGAATGAGCCGTAAATCGTATAGCCTCCCTCGTCAACAACGTTAGAGAGTAAGATGGGCTTGAAAACGCGGGGGAATGGCGAAGTCGAGTCCAACGTCGAGGTAATGAAAGTACCGTCATTCACAACACGCATTGGCTCCGATTGGGTCGCGGCTGGGACAACATAAACAGAGCTGTTGAATTGCCAAAGACCGGCACCATTGACAATGGTATCCGCGGTTAAAGTATTCAGGCACGCTGAGTCGGTTGCAGTACAACCGAGATTTGACACGAAGTACTGCTGAAGTTGGACCTGATCAGATGATGACAAGAAGCCATAGTCCTGACACAGCAATGAGTCTCACATTCCCACCAGTGACAGTATACACCACTTACCATAGGGTCAGACTGTAAAATCGCAGATTGAAATAGTGACTGTGCAGAAGGTACAGCAAGAAGGGCACGAATCATATTCGCACCACTGCTTTGGCCGGCTATAGTGATCTTACTCGGGTCACCGCCAAAGCTAGGAAGCACAGTCGTCAAAAATTTGAGTGCATTTACAGCATCTCCCAGACCAAGGTTGGTCTGATTGTTGGGAGCAACGAAGCCAAGCTTAAAGGAACAATATTTGAGCTGACATGAATGCTTACAGTACATGGAAACACTCACAGCTCCCAGGCGGTACTGAATAACCGCAACGATCGAATCAGTGGCAAGTGCCAGTGCGGATCCATCTAGACCAGGATTCGTGGCAGATCCGACCATAAAAGAACCTCCATGAACCCTGCAAAATTATATGACGGTCACCATCGCCGAAGAATGATCGTTATACATACCACATCAAAGTGGGTACACTACTGTCGGCGTGTAATGTGGTAGGAACATATAGAATCATCGACATGCAATCCTCGGTGAATGTTGAGTTATCCACGAAGGGCTGCGGGCACATGAGCGGTAACGATGAGACATTCGTAGAACCATTGCTGTCGGTGCAGTGTATGTGATCGTAAGTAAATATACCAGGCGTGATGTGATTGACGTACGGGAGTGTCCATGCAGTCACCACAGAGGATGGGGACCAGCGTTTTGCAGAAGCATACTTCACAGAAAACCTGTTGACACCCGAGACATCGACTACACCCTTCGCGACGCCAAGGTGAGTTTTCACGGATATTGCAGTCGACCCTTCTCGTAGGCAAAGCTTGTGAGCCAGTGTCGTGTGGACGAGACGGCAAAACCAACTTTTGGGATCTAGCGACGGAAGTGATAGTCGCGAGTTCGAGAACTGCCGCGAAACAGGAGATGCATACGACAGTGACGCAAGCAGCAGTGACGAAAGGATGGAGATAATTGAAAACGCGACCATGCTTCTAGTCTAAGGACCAAATGATTCTATGAGAACGAAGGGAAATGACCTCCAGACGTAGAGATCCCCCGACACTACTGCTGGTAAAGGTAATTACACTCCAACAAACTGCCGGTTTAAATACAGAATCCAGGCTGATGATCGTGCCTGCGAGACGACAGGGTGCGAAGGACACGCTAAGTACTATGAGTACGCAAGGTGGTAAGGAACCACACGTTGGCAAAGGTACAACAAGAAAATATATAGACGCGGCGGGCATATAGAAAGATGAGATTTACATCCGTATGGAACAATGCCAAAGCGTGCCGAACAGAATAGGCAACATCACTTGAAGCCCTTGATCCGTTGGTATTATTTTGTCAGCGTTTACCCAGGGTCTTTGTTCCCAAAACGTAAAAACGTAAATTGCACATGCAAACAGTCAACTACCTTCTTCTGTTCTGTGCCTACTAACCAATCCGATGGTGTCCCAGATCTAAACCGTATGCGGGGTACATATTAATCCCTTTCATCTCGTGAAACTTCAGTCCCGTAAGTGAATGTAGTGAAGGACCTGCAGCAGTTGCCTATGCTACTGGACGGCGTTAGACAGTCAACAAACCTGTTAGCCGAACTTACATGCTGTCAAGAAGTACCTCGCAACTGTAAGCTCATTGAGTCCCAGACTTCCTGTGATAGATGGGCCCTTAATTATGGCAGCTCAACCGCCACAAGGTTGTCCTAGCAAAATCGGACGTACCTTTAGAGTCTTTGTCGAAAAATTATTTTAAGCTGTAGCATGTCGGTGACTCGAAAAGAGTGACGGAACTAAGGAAGTTAAGAGTGAACAAACCCTGAGACTTGCCTTGCGGAAGGTGGTAGTCTAGATTGTGTCATGCATATTAATCACCGCAAGTGACGACGTCGATCTGTCTCTCTGGGAACTGAAGGCGTTAACCAGGAAACAAGGAGCCGCACTTTGGAAGATTTTGAGAGGCCCAAAGGACTCCAAGATCATCAGACAACTGAACACTCCCATCGGAAGCACAGGGACGTGCGTTCTCATCGTGGTATCCCTGGCTCGTGTTTCATAGGCACGTCTTGCCTTATCCTGCTATTAAACCGTCCAGGTGTGATGGTGGCACATAGTTTCACCTGACCCCTGCCTTCCTCGAAATGACATGCGGTCACGCCAAAAAAAAAAAGAGTTGATCACGTACCTTGTGCTATGCCGAGCAGAGGACCTATCAGTGATCCACAACGACTTCGTTCCTAGCTGATTTTATTTGCGCTGTGCCGGACGATAGCAGAAAACAACAACACCACCGAAACATACACAGTAATGTAATTTGGCGGAGCCTCATCATCACAGCCTCAGATGAGGGACACTGGATGGAAAGGAGTGCACTGCAAGGTGCCGCAGGCACAACAGGTGTGGCTAGTGACTCACATCTAAAAATGCGACTTTGTCGCAAAGTCGCTCGCAAAGTGCTTGTGAGCATTTTGAATCCGGTTAGCTCTGGCAGGTATGTGTTCGTAAATTTGTTTTTGGTTATGTTAGACCCTGACGTGACTTTCACACAAGCCGATGCGAGATCTCGTCGTTATCGCCTCGATTATCAATGTTTCATAATGTAATCTACATAGTACCATGTATCTGATAACTATGTGCTATACTACTGTTTGAATGAACAAGCTATATTATATTATACCTAGGAGGGCATCACTCAGAATCCGCCTTAGATGAGCTCGGCATCAGTAATTTCACCGATTCCTTATTTAGCCTTATTTTACTTAATGGCCCTTGATTCTCGCGAACGAGATTTTTGAGCTACCTTAAAGGTTGCTTTTTCTAATTGTTAGAAAGTGGGACCAGCGAGCAAACAAGTTCATGTGCGAAGTTCAATAAAGTTGAATTAAAGTGTAATAAGCAAAAACCATACAGAAAAAGTCTAAAAAGCAATTTCAAAGGCATGATGATCTGCGTATTTATTAACATAGAACTTGCGGAAAACATCGTAAGTCTGATAGTGCTGATGTTGCGGAGGAATAAATTGAGTACCGTATATAGGAATGAGGTGTGCGGCATGGTAGATTGAATCAATATGAATGATGGAAATATGGGGAGAGTTGTTCGCATTATGAGAAGGCTGTACCATCCACATTCCATTGTCTTCGTCAGGTGAATCTCCAATGGTATCAAACCACTGCACAACTGCACATGGGTATAATTCAGCCTTGTATGTGAAAGAAAAAAAAAACATCACTTGTGCAACATCCATACCCCTCATCCCATTGAGATCTGTTAAGACCATGCTCGAAAGGCGGAATCCGAAGGGCTAGGCTTCAGCACATGCACTGCGCCCCTTACCCAAGTACATGCCCTTAATTTCCGGAGGAGGATAATGACGACCGGCCAGAGATAGCTTGGCCGAAGCGGCCGGAACTAATAGGGGTTGTCCGGAATAGGGAGAGAAGACTATCCCGCACTAAGTCCGGAAGTCAGAGGTACAAGTTTCCCAGACGCAGTCCGGGTACAAACAGAACAGGGGAAGACTTAACAATGACCGAGGAATATAGTTCAGCCGAGGATGGTGGAACTGATAGGGGTCG
>QFEN01000050.1:641-22139 GCA_003316125.1 Auricularia polytricha
AATGTCATGGTGGCTGACCGACCGGCAGATGAGGAGCTCACATCTGCCTCCCATTGGAGGTGCCGGATAAAGCTGGCTTTGTAAGCCGGCGTGCGAGGCACGTGGCTTCGGTTGCACACGAGCCAGATGGCAGCAAATCGAGATGTCGCAAACTCTAAGACATTGGCAGCATCCCAGGCAGTAAAGCGACTCAGATCGTATGCAGAAAGTGTGGAGGAGTCAGACATGATGGGCGGTGCTAGGACTAGTTCTAGTTTGTCAAGGTATTTTATAGGGATCAGTATTGTACTCGTGACTAATCCACTGGCACTCGGCATTGTCCAAATGCAGGTGTGGCCGCTTGTGGACCCCTGTAACTCTGCCACCACAGCCACCCCTTTTGTCCTGTCAAAACTATCTTGTGCATGCTGCGAGAGTCGGAGATAAATCCTAGCTTGGCGGGCTGCATAGCATCGGTGCCCGACCAAGTCGTTTGCATCAGCCTCCTGCATTCGACCGACCCATTGCTGGGATTTTTGATGAAGAAACTTACTGTCCATATCATTTCCCGATCGACCAGAAGCAGCTCCTCTGCCCAACGATCACGCAGTGCCAGCGCCCAAAGCCAATGGACACGGTAAACTGTCACGAGGCAATTAGGACTGAACAAGAATAGGTCAGTCGGTAAAATACAAACATTCATTCATCCAGTCATTGCTTGTGGAATCACCCTGGATGTCAATGGACCAAAACCATGCTAATGTGCTGTTTCTTTGACCGTGCACATTTGGGTCTGCGACGACCGTAGTGGCCTTTAGGTCGGCCTTCTGCAATGGCCGATACTTGGTCAGTAATTCATCGGCGCTGAGCTGAATAAGTTGCTTGTGGCATTTTGAGTAGATCTGTGTGTTCAAGTGGAGAACATTGTCGACCGAGTGAACCCGAGCCCAAGCCCTGGTTGACCGAGCTTGCGACTTTGCCGACCGAACTGTTCTCGGTTACCTGATGTAGGTCTAGTTTCAGACCAAAGATGATTCCATTGAGAACACAAAGGCTTGTTGAATTAGCTAGTATATATACCTAGTAGATATAGGCCTAGTACTAAGAAAGATCAGTGAGTCACATCGAGAGCTAGGATATAGCATAATTGTGCTCACCTTAGGAGACTCTTCTACACGATTCGGCACTTTGCGTATTACTATCGCACGCTCTCAAACGCTCCCGCAATGTCCGATGTTCACTGGGCATCAAGCTCCACAGGATCCGACGATACTTTTCAGTGACCATTTTCTCTCATAGAACTCAAAGTTTAGATTTAAGCTCAAACACGGTCGACGTTTGACATCAGAAACACAGCGGAGTTTCGGTGTCTATGTCGTGGATTACGCGCAAGTCCAAACTGTCCAAGCCAGAGTAAACGCCAAGTACGACGCATGGCAACGGGATATTCTTTTGGTGTGACGTTCGGGAATGCGATGAAGGAGATGGGCTGAGATTATGACGGCGCGGAATGAGCTGGAGCACGGGACCATTTCAAGAACTTGAAGAATCACGATCTTAAGGTGCGGTGCTATCATGAATCATGATGTAGTTATTTAATTTTTTTGTTGGTACCCAGGTCCCATCCCATCGATACGTGCTATTCGTTACTTGAACCTCACGCTGTGTTGCGTTTTGCATGCTCGTCATATATCCTATCAGTTACGCAAGAAATTTGTCACGGATCCTGAGCACAAGAGATGCGCTGAATTCGCCTTTTTTCTGACAGGCCTCCTCCGCCGAATTGGAGACGCCGTAATCATGAGGCATTTTTCGTAACCGTCGGATTCGCTAATCATCGATCGTGGCTTGGAGTTGCGTAAGTGCCAATCCCTTTGCGCCATTGATACAGTGCTACTCTTGCAGTGAGGAGCCTAGCAGGCCAATGATAATATTTTCATGTGGACTCAACCAACACGGTCTGCCATTCTGTAGACGCGCGATCTCAGGCTCCCCATCTTCATTTATCCTAGTCAACTCTGGCGAGACGAGTTTCGACCCTTGCGAATCCAGTGCCGTTCAATGATTAATTGGTATTCTCGGTCCGCCATCATCCCGGGTTATGGCATGCTTATTGGGCACTTACGCACGAAGGTGGTTTAAGTAGGTGTGAGAGTCCGTGTAAAATAACAAAGCTTAGCACATGCTTGACTGACCAGGGTTGGAATCCTTTCAGGATCACCGATGCTTCAGTTTCAGCCTGTTATCCTGGTCTCATGTACAGGGTCCCATATGTCAAAAAAAATCCATGTCTGTGAGTGATATACCCAACGTCACGGTTGACCTGGTATGGATGGTAGTTGGCTGATTTTCTGTCTTCCTAACTCTAATCTGGGTTCCCTATATAACGGTTGCTTCTTGTCCACTTGTCTCTAATTGTCCACACTTACCAGTGGATAGGGTGCCTCAGCCAAGTACTTCGTCTCGGTGTCTTCCTTAAGTTACCTCCTGTTCGGTCACCAAATTCGGGATCATGTCATCTAACACCCCATCGACAAATCTGTCGTTTGAAAGATATCGCATGTATGGAATGATGTTGTCGTGTGTATTCTATGGTATGCTTTCGGTCGACATATGACGATCAGGAAGTTGACTTATATACCGCAACAGGCATATTCTTTCTCCTTACGATGCAAGCCTGGACTGCTCTCATGAAGCGACCTCGATATGGGGGGAAAATAGCAGATCATCGTGGCGCCCTTCTGTTCTACGTCTTCATCACGTTCGTACTGGGAACGATAAGCTTTGCTGTGAACGCAAAGTATACAGAAATGATTTGGATAAATAACCGTGACGCGCCTGGTGGTCCACTCGCGCTAATCGAGGGCTACATGAGTTATCGTATCAACGTCCTGGCACTTGCCACGTAAGTGTCCTTGCCTGTCCACCTCTAGACCTCTGGTATTGACGCCGTCTAGTGGTCACATTCAAGAGTGGTTTATGCAAGCTCTACTCGTGAGTCGAATTGTTCGCTAGATCGTCTCTACAAGCCTGATGCTTGAGATACATAGCTCCATCGATGTTTTGTGATATGGAATTGGTCAAGATGGGTGATGGTCCCGATGATCACAATCTATGTTGCCATGATCAGTGAAGTTCATCATTCACCAAGCGACAGCAGTCACTGACATTCCGAGTAGTGTTATCTATTATCATCATGAGCAAGGTGAACAACGGTGCCTCATTTTACAATATCACGATCGAACTTGCCTACCTCTGCCTCGAAGTAGGGCACACCGTAATTTATACCATTCTCGTGACGAATCGCTTGTTCGTCATGCGAGGACGCATGAGGCAGATCCTGGCCCAATATGATTCTAGCACATATGATACTATCGCCCTCATGGTCATCGAGTCCGCAGCGTTATACTCCGTCTTCGCTGTTGCTTTCATAGTTGCATTTGCTATGCATGCACACGGCCTCACCACTCTGTGTTTCTTGTCTATTGGAAAAATCCAGGTAAGCAGACAAAATCGAAGTTACATGATGCGTCTCTGATGCTAGTTGTTCTCGTTGAACTAGGGCATTGCCCAATTATTCATCATCATTCGTGTTGCACGGGGGCGGGCAGTCACACGCCAGTGGTCGACCCAAGCTGCTACAATACCTACGGCTATAGCATTCACAGGGATTGAATCGGACACGACAGAGGGAACCAACAATGATCGAATAGGCAGGCCAGAGCAAGATGCCGCTCAGTATCCTGATTCTGAGAAGGCGGCGGAAGTAGCAGTGTCTATAGTGTGAAAATAATTTACATAACTTTATACTTGAAGCTTAAAGCTTGATGAACACTTGAATGTAATGGACATTAATTTTAAACCTTTTTCTTTGAGGGGAAGTCAGAGTAGAATATTCAAATTTCACATACGCCTGTTTTCAAAAAAGTTTCAGACCGTGTTTTCGTTTCACTCGTGAAAACGAAGGGATGTTCTGCGAAAGCAGCCGGCACTCTCGGCAACACCGTCGAAGTTTCAAATGCCTAGCTGCAGTTGAGCCTTCAGGTTGAGGGCGAGTGACCATGCTTAACAGTTATAGTTGCGAGAGATTTAGCTAGTAGAGATACTGTGTATCATGGCATTAGTTCGGTAGAGACCTTACCGTCAGCTTGTCGAGATAGAGGGCGAGGAGGTACTCAGATTAAAAGTCCGACAGGTTAGACTCAAGTGCCGAAACTTGCATGAAAACAGCCGACAGGGCTTCCGTGTCAGTTGGAAACAGGCGTGAAAACGTCAACTCTGACTTCTCCTATCAGGATATCGTCTTTATTTGCGCCACGGCCTGTTGGAGCTTTTGAATCAGGAACAACGTGGGACCGCGACAGACCATCGGCATTTTGCAGAAATGAGAAAATGACTTTGGTCTTCCTATCATGATCGATTGATCAGTTTACCGTGATGTAGAGGTGTAAATGTATACCTGTCGCTGAGCGAACTGGCTCGACTATCCGTAACTCTCTTCCAGAAGTAGGCAGGACAGGTGGCACACCTTCAAGTTACATGTTTAAATGCGACAGTTTGAATCCTATAGATGACGTGAGTAGCGTTTCTTCCATGCATTCTCCATGAGTGGTCAGTCTCATCGCGATCAGTGAACTTCAAGTTGCAGATATTCAAAACACCATACCGTAGAGCCCAGACCTCTGGTCATGCGACAATGTCGTACGACTGAGAGAACGTCTTCGGTTATCTATCCCTCTCTGTGTCGTCACGTCGCCGTTTATCCTGAAAGTGGATATATCATAACACAGGCTTGGAGTTGACAGCGACGTTTATAATTGCGCAGCCTTGGGATTGACGATGATATTTAGAATCGAGCAGGCCTTTCAGCGCTTCAGCATTAGCCAAATACTATCTTGGTCTCACCGTGGGGTCCCGCATGTCAAATTTTTATCACTGTGTGAGAGACATCCCCGACGTTCACTTCATGCGTGTGGCTGCCGCTTTTTCTGTTTCCCTAGCGAAAACTCTATTCCAAGTTCCCCATATAATATCTGCGTCTTCCCCGCTCGTCTCTTGCAGCTACTCTCTACTTGTTGTCTTCATTACTTGCCATTCGTTTTAACCTCCCTCCACCTGGTCGGTGACCTCTTTTGCGGTCATGTCATCCTACATCCCAAATCTGCCCATCGAAAGATTTCGTCTGGATGGAATGATGTTTTTGTGCGTATGCTATGGTATGTTTTTTTGGTCGACATGCGACGATGCGGAAATTGGCTTATGTACCTGTAACAGGCATATTCTTTCTCCTTACAGCGCAAGCCTGTATTGCTCTCATGCAACGGCCTCGATATGGGGGAAAAATTGCAGATCATCGTCACGCGCTTCTTTTCTACGTCTTCATCACGTTCGTATTGGGCTCGATAAGCTTTGGTGTGAATGCAAAATACACGGAGATTATTTGGATAGACGATCGTGACGCGCCTGGCGGTCCGCCCGCGCTAATCGAGGGCTATATGAGTGATCGTATTAACGTTTTGGCACTTGCCACGTAAGTGTCCTTGCCCGTCCACCTCCAGACCTCTAGCATTGACGCCTCGTCTAGTGGTCACCTTGAGGAGTGGTTCATGCAAGTTCTGCTCGTGAGCTGAATAGTTTGCCAGATCGTCTGCTACAAGCCTGATGCTTGAAATACTTAGCTCCACCGATGTTTTGTGATATGGAATTGGTCAAGATGGGTGATGGTCCCGATGATCACACTCTATGTTGCCATGATCGGTGCAGTTCATCATCCACCAAGCGACAACAGTAGCTGACTTCTTGACTAGCGTTGTCTATCATCGTCTTGATCGAGGCGAGCACCGGTGTTGTATTTTACAACATCATCATGGAGCTTGCCTACCTCTGTGTCGAAATAGGGCTCACCGTCATTTATACGGTTCTCGTGACGAATCGCTTGCTCGTCATGCGAAGGCGTATGAGGCAGGTCATAGCTCAGTTTGATTCAAGCATATATGATACCATCGTCATCATGGTCATCGAGTCCGCAGCGTTATACACCGTCGTCGCTATTGTTTTCATAGTTGCCTTTGGTATGCATTCTAACGGTCTCACCACTCTATGCTTCCTGTCTATTGGCAAAATCCAGGTAAGCAAGTAAAATCCGAGTTACCTGCGGCTCTAATGATAGTTGTTTCAGGGCATTGCCCAATTGTTCATCATCATTCGTGTTGCACGGGGGCGGGCAGTTACACACGAATGGTCGACCCGAGTTACTGCAATACCCACAGCTATAGCGTTCAACTCAGGGACTGTATCGGACATAACCGAGAGGACCGACAATGAACGAATAGGAAACTTGAAGCCAGAGCAAAACGATGTTCAGTTGTATGATGATTCTGAGAAGGCGGCGGATGTTAGTACAGCGTCTATAGTGTGAAATCAGTTTATCTTTGACTTCTATATGATTGTCTTCATTTACACTGCAGCCTATTTGAAGCAGGGATGGCGTGGAACAGACATTATATCGGCATTCACTGCGGGAATGACAAGATGACCAGTTCACATGGTACCCCACATCGCGTCACAACATCATGCGCCTCGAACCAAATATCATAAATATCGTTTCCCTAGTAGGTGCACAGCCCGTAAAATGATTATCCCGGTAGAGCTTATATGGTGCGCACGCACCGGGTAGATTGAGACATTCATGCACAATTCGCGTACAACTCACGCATGTGTAATAGTATAACCTGCTATAGAATGGCGTATGGTCGCGTTGCGACTTGCAGAACAAATATATAATCATTACTGCCGTCCGATTCTGATCAATCTCGGTCCTTGTCATGGCTTCTTCACAGTACATGCGGTTCGTCTCGTGGTGCGTGGGTGTATGGGGAACTTGTTAAAAAGTCAACTGTGTGCGTCGACCGGGCAAGTGTTACCCCTGCACGGACAACGAAGTCTTTCATGCACTTCATGAAACTGGTTCACGGCTACCTGGGTTATAACCGATATATAGCCGCCGGTAACCTATGTTAGTCAGCAGCATCTGAATTCAATAGGACCAAACAACCCATGTCTCCCAGAGTGTTCGTTTTTTAACAATATCAATGACCTTGGATGAAACCAACTCGCTATCTCGGCTCTTTGAACAATTCCCTGGCTACGAAAAGTTCATCACGCATATCACGAGTGCGACATCATCCTTCGTCCTCCCATTCTTGTACATAACCGACCGCCACAACCCGCGCATCACCGCGTCGGTGCTGGATCAGATCTACCGCAATAATGGAGACTATTCTCCTACACGTTTTGCGCACATAAACGCGGCGGCATGCTTCACGGCGCGATTGCTGTATGATACCGTACTTAATGCACTCGCAGGATGGGAAGTGGCCTGGGAAAATGGGTGTCAAAACTGGCCTGGTGATGATGGAAAAAGGTACAACGACAGTGTCGATAGCTTCGTACATGGACTCCAGAATCTGCGAAACAAATCCTGGGAGGGAAAGGCTAGAGGAAACGGTAGAGCTGTCGGTGGGGAACCGACGATGGTGCTCCTCATCGAGAGAGCCGAAAGGCTGAAGGACAGCCTGCCGGACCTTATTGTCCCACTCACCCGTCTCGCAGAACTGGTGAGTGGTTGATTCCGTTTTTACCAAATTGTGCATCTTACATGCCAAGGGCAACTCTGACTGATAACACGTGTTTACAGTCACAGGTGAGGATAACGACTATCTTGCTATCTTCTGTGCGATGGGAGGATATCAAGCCACCTCTTGGCGCATCCCCAGATCCCTACTTCATCGATATTGATCCTCCAAGCAAACAAGGTAAGTAGCCAATCGGTGTGTATTCGGTTAGTATGATCTCAGGGTCATTGGCGTCTCTCCAGACACAGTTGACAGCCTTCTTTTTGCGTTTCGTTCTACGTCCACGGCACAGGTACGCACAGGTACGCAGGATAGGACGTACCATCCGTCGTTACTGCCGCTGTACGAACAATATGTGGAGCATGTCTACAATGTTTGCTCTCTCTACACAACAGATATCCAGGAACTGCAGTATATTTCCGCTGCACGATGGCCTGGGTTTGTCAAACCTGTGTTGCAGGAGCAAGGCGAAGCTAATGAGGACGGGGACCTAGACCCAAATGGAACATGTAATGAACTGACACTCCCTGCTTCTGATGGGCGCATGAGACTGCTCAAGTTCTTCACCCCTTCTTTGACGGCAGCACTCGATGCGCTCTACCCACGCTTGACCAACGCTACGGACTGGGCAGCAGCCAACGACCCTGACAATCAAGCATCTGAGAAGGCACAATCTCAAACAAGCACGGAAGGGAGCATCATCGTTGACCACCTACCACGCATGTCCAAGTTCATCTTACTCGCGGCGTTCCTAGCCTCGACAAATCCTGCCAAAAGTGACGTGCGAATGTTTGGTCGCGGAGCAGATAAGCAAAAAAAGCGACGTCGGCGATCTGTGTCACCAAAGAAGGCCGGGGCACAGACAACTATTACAAAGGTATATTCATGTTTATTTCACACTGTATGTAATTCAAAGGCAAATAAAAGGTTTCACAAAGACTACTTGGCCCTGTAGTGTTCCCACTGGATAGGCTTCTTGCAATTCTTGGCGCTCTCTTGGAGGAGAATGATGTCGAAAGCCGGCCTCATGATCCTTCCTTTGAACTTCCAGGAGAGCACACCGACATGGAACTGGGGCGGGTACACATTTACGCCGCAGTAAGTGTCAGGCCTGGTTCCGTGTCGATCCCATCTGACCCTACATTCCCAAGATTACTGAGCTTACGTCCATGCGTGCTTTACATCGCACGACTGCTGTCGAGAAACTAGAGGGACCGCCTCTGTACAAATGTGGGATTTCATTTTGGGTGGCAGCGGCGCTTGCGAAGGATTTGCAGGTACCATTGAATGATCTAATGTGGGATCCAGCATAGCGCTTCGAAAGCATGGCCATTGCACATTTATGCGAACTTATTATAAATGCGTTTCGCAAAGCATTTAATTTGAGCCGGGATACTAGCTAACGGAATGATTTCCGGCTGGCATTGATCATGAGCTGGCAATCTGAGTCTGACAGGGGACATCCTTGACATCCACCTCCGGTACCTTTGGCCAGAACGTGGACAATTTCTCAGGGCTATTGCACTGACAACAGCTTTCCCCAATATCGCTCATGATGGATGACGATGATGATTAATTCACTGTGCTTGATCATAACATTTGCGTGAGATGTCGGTTGAATGGTTGTACCAGTGGCAAGTACTTGCTCAACGTACTGAGTCTGGTCATCCATATAGTACTATATAGCACAGCTAGGCTGCTGTGTACCTTGTTTTCAACTGGTGCTTGCCATGTGGGAACATCTGAATCAATATCTGCACCTAGAATCTGGAGCCGAATTACATAGTGCATCAGTCAATTCCATAATTATACCACCAGTGCGAAAACTCTCAAGCCTGGATCAAACAAACGCCCTTCCTCAGGCCTCACCTCCTGCATATCTGTGACGATGCCCACAGAGTTCATTTCTGAATCTGCAGCTTTCCCTTTACAACGACTCGATTTGGAGCTCAAAAACTCCGCCGATATCGAGAGTGAGGTTACTGAGGATAAGCAGGTTGACGACCATGTGCAGCCCCTCAGCTCGAGTGAGTTCGCTGTGTGACAACACCTTATAGATACACATATTGAAGTCGAACGGAGCTTTCAGCTTCTACATTCACTGTATGTCTGCCTTTCGCGCATTATGAAATCATACATGGATTTCGAAATAACACATCTTACCGTACAGCATTCCATCAATAGTGCAGACTTTGACGACCCGAACCTTGACCCTTCACATGGCCCAGAATTTGACGACGAGTCGCCCTATCCAGAGGTTCGATCTGCTGTCGCAAACACAGACGATCCGTCCATACATGTAACAACGCTTCGTACATGGGTTTTAGGCTTGGCCTGGGCAATTGTCATGCCTGGTGTCAACCAGTTTTTCTTCTTCCGTTATCCCAGCGTGCCCATCACTGGCATAGTCGCTCAGCTACTCTCGTTTCCAATAGGCCGCCTCTGTGCTGCTTATCTTCCCCGAAAAAAAATATTGGGCATTTCGCTAAATCCTGGTCCCTTCACCATCAAGGAACATGTGCTGATAACAGTGGGTTCTCTCTTAAATCCCTATTAGCCTCGTTTTATTACCACCTGCCACGATAGATCATGGCTTCAGTGGGCGCTGCATCCGCCTATGCAGTAAGTCCCTTTTCCCGAAGTGTCGTAAAGCATTTATTCAAAGCACCAAAATAGACCGACATTGTTGCCGTGCAAAGAGTTTTCTATAATCAGAAATTCACTTTCAGTTGTTTGTCTTCCCCCTTATCAAGATTGAACACATGCTCATGAACTGTTCCGCACCAGATCAATGGTTTTTGGTGATGTCAACACAACTCATTGGCTTCTCCACTGGGGGAATCACACGACGGTTTCTTGTGTCACCTCCAAGCATGATCTGGCCCGTGACTCTCGTCAGCTGCGCGCTCTTCAATACTCTACACTCTGAGCAGTATGCAGGTATCGGGCAACTAGGCGGCTTAAGTCGAGAACGTTTCTTCATCTATGTTTTCACAAGCGCATTCGTGTGGTGTAGGAATTTTCCTCAGCTCCCATTCTTGTCTAATTAAGCTTTGATGATCCAGATTTTTTCCCTGGTTACTTATGTAAGGCATATTCCCTATAGCGACCTTGTTTTGCCAATCTCTTTGTATAGTCCAGGCCCTTTCGTGGTTCACCTGGGTAACATGGATTTGGCCCGACGATCCTGGTAAGTGTCGAGACACCGAACCATGATCCACCCTTAACGCAGAACCCTAGTCGTCTCACAGCTCTTCGGGTACGTCTTTTTGTTTGCTAAAGAATTCATGCACCACACGTTGACAAAATTAGCTACGTCCACGGTATGGTATGTTGATTTTTACTTGGCCCCTATCATGATCTCAAATATTTGAATCAGGGAATGTCCGTGATAACATTTGACTGGGCCCAAATTGCGTACGCACTTGGTCATTCCTGCTTTATTGTCGTTCTAAGCTTGGTTGTCCAGATACAATGGGTCACCGCTAGCTATGCCTTGTGAGCCTCTTAATATCCCTTCGATGTTCAGTCTAATTGCGGCCACAATTAGGGTGGGCGACGGCTAACGTTATTGTTGGCTTTGTAGTTTTCTATTGTGAGTCCAATCTCTTTCTTTAAACCGGTGATTGAACGATTATCACAGGGATAGCAACACCTATATTATATGTCAGTGATCAACGAAGATTTCACAACTCACGAATTGACACGAATTGACACCTTCGCAGTTCACAAATACCTGGTATTCTCTATACATGCCGTTCGTCTCAGTCCCAGTCCCTTCTCGCATGACGTCAGCTCAATTTTTTTAGTATATCGTCAAGGACCTCCTTCGACAACAGACAGAACACGTACAACGTCACCCGGATATTGACATCAGATAGCACTTTCAATGAGACAGCATACAAGGAGTACAGTCCAATATTTATTCCGTAAGTAACCACACTTTCAGCTCTGGTAATATACCCACATCTATAACAGAACGGCGTTCGTGATGTCTTATGGGTAAGCTCACTAATTGGTAATTGGTATTGTCTTCGTGTTGAGAAGACTATTTTTATTAGTCTCTCGTTCGCCTCCATCACTGGTACGGAAGTATGCACTATGGCTATGACATAGATTGACAGAAATGTCTTAGCGACTATCGTTCATTGCTTTATTCATTTTCGGAAGCAGATTTGGTATCAATCACGACGGTCACTCGGGGAACAGGCGGACGTTCATGCTCGCCTTATGAGTCGATACCCCCAAGTTCCTGAATGGTATGCCAAAAAATTTCTTGTCCAAATGGGATCCTAATCCGACGCATTTCCTTACCTCAGGTGGTACTTGTCCCTGTTCGCTCTCATGTTTGCATTAGGTGTCCTCAGCATCGAGATTTGGCCTACAGAGATGCCGGTTTGGGCGTTTATAATATCACTCTTGATCGGTAAGTCATGAAGATGTCTGCGTGGAAGTGTTATTATATTAATGTCCGTATGCCCTTTAGCATTCACCTATGTGATTCCATGCGGTATGATACAGGCAATCACCAATCAGCAGATTGGGCTGAAGTGCGCGACATGATTATGGATGAATTCTTATTATATCTGAAACATATCCCAGCGTAATCACAGAGCTGATCATTGGGCAAGTCTGCGCTGGTACATGCCATCAATCCATCTAACAGCTTGCCATCCAGATATTCGCTACCTGGCAAACCGGTGGCAATGATGCTATTCAAAACCTACGGCTATGTCGTGCGTCGTTAATTCTCTGGTCTCTTGGTATATTGACTTTCGTAGTCCATGTCTCAAGCCTTGACATTTACGTCCGACTTCAAACTTGGTCACTACATGAAAATCCCTCCTCGAAAAATGTTCTGGTGCCAGATTGTGGCTACGATAGTCGCTGGAACCACGCAATTGGGCGTTCAAACGTGGATGTTCTCTACCATACCGTAAGCGTGAATATTGGTGACCATTCGATGAGGCTGAATTTCGTGTAGAGACATATGTTCTTCTAATCAAAAAGACGGGTATGTTTGAATGTTCAGTATGGCATTTATCTTTGCTCAACATCGCGTAGTTTCACCTGTCCTAACACGGAGGTATTTGGTACTGCATCCATCATCTGGGGTGCGTTCATTAAATTAGTACCTCGGGGGACAGATGGATTTATTCTGACGAACAGGTGTAATCGGCCCAGAACGTTTGTTTAGTTCCGGGCAACTATATCAGTCAGTCGCCACTCTACCTTTAATCGCCTTAACAACTGAATGCACTCTTGCAGCTGTATGTCCCTTGTACTAGCTTAACAGCAGGACCTTTACAGACCCACTTTTCTAGCCTTGTTGGTGTTCTTCATTATCGGAGCAGTGGCTCCTATCTTGGGTTGGCTGGCGATGCAGCGGTACCCAAACAGTTTCATACGATACGTCAAGTGCGCAGTCATTTCAATCACCACTGCTGACTGATTAACACTTTGACTAGTTTGTAAGTTCGTGGTATCATTCCTTCGAATAGCATGACATCATACACTATGGCATAGCCCGCTAATATTTAACGGTACCTACAAGATTCCCCCAGCTTCTGCGCTAAATTATGTACCATGGGCGTACGTGCGCAGCGTTTGTCATGTGGTGCATTGACTTACTGATTTACCGCAGGCTTGTCGGCTTCATCTTCCAGTATGTCATCCGAAGGTTTGTTTCCTGATTGAAAACCTCTGCAAAGTTTTCTGATATGCTTTTCCAGGCGCAATTTTGCATGGTGGACGAAATACAATTGTAAGTAGAGTGATGGTACTATTCGTGCCGTATGACACGAGTCACGCAGATGTTTTGTCGGCGGCACTGGATGCTGGACTAGCTGTTTCTATTATCTTCATATATTTTGTGTAAGTCCCTCAGTTGATCACATTGCTGGCTGTCATTCACCGAGCTGGACAGATTGCAATATCCGAAAAATGGGGCGGTAAGTAAAGGAGTTGCCTCTGTTGCGTGACAAGTGTTCAAATATTTTGATTAGATCGGAGAGAGCTTACAACATTGGTGGGGCAACACGGTAGGCTCTCCATTGAACTACCCAGATCCAACTGTTGATGCGTCTACCATCAAGGTATTTGATACAACTGCCGATGGTATGGGTACTCCGGTTCGCCAGCTAAAGAGCTTAGAGACATTCGGGTACGTTGACTTGTCAGCTGATCACTTCTCTTGCGCTGACAAGCAGACTCAGCCCAAGTATGGGATCTTGGTAACCACCGCAGTGTATCTTCTGTGCTTTGAATGTAGAGTTATGTTGTTGTATATAATATGGGCTTGTACTGCGTTCCCGCATAATGACACACACAGACATTGTTGCAATGATATTGATTATATGCGAGGGTATTCGTCATTGTCATAAGATGCGTCAATGTAGATCGTCTGTGGCAAGTGACCGCAATTAGTCGGTCTTCTCTTTGCGAACCGTCGCCGATTCACTGGGCGCGTCACCGATGCAGTTTCCAACCTTGACTTTCTGCCCGGCTTTAATGGTGAACTCGAACGTCTTCGGGGCTTCGAAGACCAATACGATGGTGCTTCCCAAGCAGAATCCGCCCATCTCTTCACCAGAGGTCAATGGCTGACCGTTGAGGATAGGAGAGGCTGCTGAGTAGACAGCCTCATTATACGTTCCGGGAGGAGGGGGCCTGCCTCGGAGGTTTGTGCGAAGAGCCTGTAAGCGCGACATCAGCGTCAACTGCGCTTCTATTCCAATGAAATGATACATACGGTGTCAAAATTGATCTTGATGCTGCCTACGTTCGTGGCGCCAACTGGTATCATACCAAAGAAACCAAATTTCCATCGACCGAGAAGCGCGACTCGTTCATTCAAGACGAAGAGGTTTTTCAGCCGCTTTGCCATCCATGGGGAGACGGAGAAGAGTTCGCCTTGAAGACACATGTCATCAGCAGTACGCGAAGCATGTACGGGAGGACTTACCAACGAAGTGACGTCTTTTCTCCACTACCCAGGCGGTAGGGCTGTGGAACCTGTGATAATCGCCCGGAGCGAGGTAGATGACAGTGAAGTAAAGGGCATTGCCTTCTTTGACGCTTGTGCCCGAAGTGCTTCTCTTGCGCTCGATCGAAGATCTGAGGCCAATTTCGCGAGCGACGGAAGCATCGTGCGCGATAGTTTCTTGGAGAGAGCCTGGATGCTCCACAGATGCGTCAATCTGCTCGCCGAATTTCTTTGGCACGGAAGATGATTCTGCCTCAGAAGCTGACTGAGTTGTGGGGGTTGGAGGTGTCACGGTACCAGGAGTGGAAGGCGTGGATGCACCCAGGAGTTGGTCTAAGCTATACTCGATGCCGTTCACATTAGCAAATTCTTGGTCTGTCACATGAGACATCTCTCGGTCGGGGAATTCGATTACTGTCGAAGTTGGGCTCTCTGGATCTGAACGTTCCACACCGAGGAGAGCGTCTAATGAGTAGGTGATTCCCTTGACTTGTTCCACTCGAAGGTTATCTATAGTGCCGAGATGTAAAACGGTGCCGTCGGCGGGACTGACCTGTAGGATAGTTAAGATGGGAGTCATACCACAAGGAGAAAATCTCACGAGGATAGCGTTGTCTATAGGCCTAACACCTGGTTTGAGCTTCCGGTAGAAAAACTGACCCAGGCTCGCAAATTGCGCTAGATCGTCAGGGTCTATTTCCTCAAGGTTGCAGCCAAAAACGTATGCATAGAGTCGGAAGCCATAAGGCCGTACCCAAACTGGCAGCTCGAGTGAGTTCATGTAACCCCAGACGCGCGACATGTTCCGGAGAGGAAGGGCGCCTAATACGTGGACCTGCACGAGACCAGTTGAGCAAACGCGGTTCGATAAATAATCAGTGATACGCACATGCCATGGACCTTTGAGCTTGATGACTTCACGACCTTCATCATCGACATGAACTTCGTTCTCTGCACGTGCTACTTTCTTGCGGTATTGGATAACGACGAGGAGAATGGCCCCAACAGCCAAGGGAAGTGGGTACCACTTTGTTGGAGTTTTCGTCCAAGCCAACAGAAGACGTCCTAAATTTTGCGAGGTCAGGATGGGGCATATGCTTTCTTATCCACGAAAAGGCATACTGTAGAGCGGGACGCCATGGGTGCTTGGCAATGGTGGTGGTGTAGTCTCTGGAGGAATAGTGCTTCTAGTTGACGTTGACAACGATCTTCTCAGTGCACCCCGCTTGAGTGAGCGCACAGTTCCTGATAAACTGATTCTACGCTTCACAAAAACTCGTGAAAAAAGTGCAGAAGAACTGTTCGCGGTAGACGTGATGACATGAGACGCTGCCTGCAGGGGTCTCTTCCCCTTCACGATAGCTTTATAGAACATTGCAGGTGGTGGTGTAGTTCACAGTTCACGTTTGAGCAGTAAGTGCTTCCACGTTGCTATGAGAGCTACTTGTGAACTTTTTGAACGAGCACGAATGGCCACACGACTTCCATCGGCAGAGATAGTCATATAAGGCAAAAGCTTTGGATTCTAATAACACCAAACAAACCGCGTAAAGTGCGCAAGACTTAGTAGGACATGACCTCGCAACAGACCAACCCGACTCACAACTAGCCCAATATTAATGCATGTTTCAATGTCTTCCAGCTTATTCCAAATTACCATTAAGAAAACTCAACATGGACCAGTAGCATTAAACAAGCACCATCATGAGGTCAATCATATGATGACAGATGATAACGGACCATCGGCCCATCAGTAAACTGGTGAGCCTCAGATACTTATCATTCCCTGTAATATGTCCACGGTTGCTAATATGCAAAAAGTTCATAGCACTTCATCATCGTGCTTAACTGGCATCAAAAAAATTCAAGCATGTGCAGAGTACCTATAAATGATGTTTTGTACAAGTAGAATACAATATTGCAGCTGCGAGAGATGAAATAGTGGTGTTTTGAAACCTTCGCCCAACACAAATCATCCAGATCCCGAAGATCCTGCAAAGGTATTTGTAAAAATTTACCTAGAGCACAATGAACACCTTCTAGGGATGTCAGAAAACCAATTCGATAAAGGTTACTCTCTTGCGCTGAGGTGCTACAGTGGTAGAATCAACGACAAGTACAATTGCGTGACACAGGACAGGGGAGATGTGTAAGTAATTCAAACTCCTCCTCGGCATACACGGCACCTCTCTTCTGCACGCAAGTACTCGAGTCTTACAAAAGTCACTTCATTCTCTCCAATGGCACCACACCGCAGGAAAGTAATGTGATCCCCCCACCAAATCCAGTTCACGAACCGTTCAGACACCAACCTCAGCCTGCACTTGAGCCCTCAATGTCAAGAAACCGGCACCTAGAATTTCCCCCGCCTGGGTATGCCCCCCCGTATTACCCGATGCAGCATCCTGCACCTCAACCTCACCCTCTACATATTTCGCACCCTCACTTTACACCAGCGAGTCATGGTAATGCGGATTTCCGAGTTGGCAACACAGTCTCAGCAGAGGTATTCAGGGCATCAGATTTATTCAGAAACCTATCAGCAACATCAGTACAACCACAGTAATTATTACAGTAGTAGATGAACCACAATACTGAATGATTTATTCACCGTTTTTGAGCCTGTGTACACTTCGACAAAGTTTGAAGGCTGCGGAGAGCGAAAGTCGACTGTGCCGCAACTGTGCCGAGGTGTGACAAGACGTGACAAAATGTTGCAGATTAGAGGGTAGACCCTGAGTTTTATCGGGTTTGCTCCGACATCACACCACATCTCCTAAAAATCAGTAAAAATCAGATCCATGTAGAGGAGATACAAATCTATAACGGGGAATTTGCGGAAGAAAATGTGATGTTGCTGAGGAGCTACAAAAGTTTTGCTGAAAATTTTGTATGTTATAGGGAATGATAGTATGATACCACAGCGACACCGTTATCAACAAGAAGCATTCCGATACAGATGCGATCTTATTGTACTCTTTCTACTTAAGTGAGGACGGCAGCAACCTCTGAATTCATCAACCTCTACATATGAATTTCACTCATCCTCCTGTGCTAATCGCAAGTGATCTACTTATGATTGAAAATCGCACCTTAGCTGAATTTCTCTTTCTTAGGTAGGGGCCGGGCCCGTGGGCCTAGTAGCAGCGTTGACGCTCCTCCAGAACGGCATCCCAGTTCGCATCATCGATAAAGACCCAAACCCTCGCAGGGGGCAGCGTGGTGCCGCATACTGGGTTCGTCATATTATTTATATCTGCTTGTCATATCAACCCGTGGTCTCATTAAATGCACGGCCAGCCACGGACTCTCGAAGTCTTGAACTTCCTGAATGTCCCAGAAGTCAACGATCTGGGGACGCCAGCCCTTCCCGTCCTTTCGTACAGGCCCGGGACGTCAGAGCCACTGATAGAGCCGTCGATGTTCCCGACTATGGAACCTCACCCTGCGGTACCATTTGTGCGCAATACTGGCGTCTGCTCAGTGCTTAAGTCTTCATGTTGATGATTGGGTTTGTTTTAGCACGCCCTCAGGATGATGGGTCAACAACTCCTAGATGTTATTCTGAAAGGCCACCTAAAGAAGTTCTCTTGCTCTGTCGAGATGGGCACAGAACTGTGCTCATTTGAGCAATCCGACGAGGGCGTTACAGCTGTTCTCGCGAAGAACGGCATATTAGAGACGTTCAATACCAAGTGGATGATCGGTGCTGATGGCGCTAAAGGCAAGACGCGGTCAAATACAACAGGATGAGCCTGAATTTGGTTTGCAGGTGTCGTGCGCAAGCAACTTGGACTCACGTTTTTGGGCGAGACTAGAGACGATGACCATACTCTGATTGGAGATATCTGTTTCAAGAGTGATGGCGTCGATAGAGCGGTGCGTTCATGTTGTATGTTTTCGACTGAAAGCTGTTTTGATCGAGTCTCGAAGCATTGGCACTGGTATGGAAATTTTGCTGAACGAGGGTATTTTCAGTTTCTGCTCTTGAGGCTTAGAGATGTATATCGATGATTTGCAGCCTCACATTGCATGCAACAAACGAAATTGGCGAGGACGGCTGGCAATTTTTCCTCTTCGGCCACGACCTAGACCTACCGAAGATCGCTCAGAGCGAGGAGCTTGTCTTCGAGACCATCGCGTCGTTGATGCCAACGGAGATAACGGTTGACAAGGTGATTTGGATGAGCGAATTCCGGTGCGTTCACTATTTATGTACGCGTCGATTGGCGTTCATGGGTTTGCTTTAGGACTAATATCCGGATGGTGAATAAGTTTAGCGAGGGTCGAGTATTTGTTGCAGGCGGTATGTCACGTTCTATTTTAGACATGTGTAGCTGTATTGATGGATGTTGTGGTAGATGCTGCTCAGTATGTCTATTTTTGAATGTCTTCCGAGGCTCTTCGCAAACTGCTGCTAACACATGTTCAAGTGTCCATAGTCCAATAGGTGGTCAGGTATGGTTGGTCTGATTGGTGCTAGTACTTACTCATTTCTCTATGACCAGGGACTCAATTCAGGCGTACAAGATGCTGTGAGTCAGGTGGATTCAGCATGTAGACACGGCTGACCGCGCCCTATACTAGTTCAATCTGGGATGGAAACTTGCGCTCGTCGCAAAAGGACTCGCCGACAAGTCTCTTCTGGAGACATACAACGCCGAGCGTTTGCCTGTCATTTCTGAGATGCTCGGGGTCACAACCTCTCTTCTCGACAAGGCAGTCACTTCCGGAGATGCCTCGTTCGGACAAAACACCAAACTCTTCATGCTCGGCATCAATTGCCGATTCAGCAACATCGTCCTGGATGAATTTGTGCCTCCAGTCGAGGGCAAGCCTATCAACGCCTACGGGGTGTACGACGAGGGGCGTCTGGAGGCTGGAGACAGAGCACCTGATGCGCCCAATATGCTCCAGGTGGTGCGCGGAGAGTCCGACGTCACGGTGAAGACCCTTTTTGGTCTGTACAGACCCTGGTACCACACAATACTTGTGTTCGCGCCGACTATCACTGATGCTACCCCAATCTTGGGCGCACTGGAGTCATACGACAAAAGTGTCGTCCGATCGGCAGTCGTTCTACCTTCGTCGGCAGCAGTAACGCCTGTCGCAGCTCCTGTTGACCTCGTTCTTGTTGACCAGGATGGCTATGCTTATTCGGCTTACCTCATAGAAGCTGGAAAGACGAAGGTCTTTGTGATACGGCCGGATGGAGTGATTGGGGCGATCGTTCATGGTGCCGAAGGCGTGAAGAAGTATTTCTCGAACATATTTTTCGACGTGTAGGAGCCCGAACGGCCCATAGTGTCATAGATACAACAATGTACCACTATAGCCCTGAAATAGGGATACATCATCCAGTCTCATTATCTACTGTCCAACATGATGCATCACTGGATACATCCAAGAGTGACTTGTCAAAGTGGGTTCTTGGTATTTACCTTATTTGAGAGTTGTGATACCTACTGCATCTCCCCCCAATCAATAGATTTTTAACCATGATCTGAGATCTTCCTTTTAACCTGGCACCCGATCCTGATGCGATCTTATTGTACTCTTTCCACAAAAGCGCGGACGGCAGATCGCCCATCAGAGTGCATGGGAAATGTGAATTCCTGCTTGAATCTCATATTTTCGTTATCCCCGTCGATCATGTCACTCGTAATCTCATCCATCAGTAGTCGAAAAAGCTACTACACAGATATTCTGCCAACGACGGTCATAGCCGGTAGAGAAATAAGGTGGAATGGGATGTCTTTGTTTACATGGCACGTAAACTATTCAAGGGCTTCTGTAAATGCCTTTGGGATTCCCACTGCATACCAAGTGTTTTGAACTTTATCCCCGTGAACGCTACGATCAGGAGCTAGTCTACGTTCTGAATAGGCATGCAGCAAACCCAGGCCGTGAGACGAATGCGCCATCCAGTAATGGTGACATAGGGACGCGAGATTGTTCCTGTTGTCCCCGCGGGACCAGCAACGGCAGGAAGTGTCGCGGCAGTGGCAGTAGGAGGTGATTGCTGTGATGATGATGTTGTGCCCTGGGTTGCAATGTGTTGTTGGGTATGGGTATGGGGGGGTCGGGGCGGGCTAGTAGATCGCTTCTTTTTCACGTGACAGTTCCGCGAAAAGTGGTCAGTGATAAAGAAGAACCGAGAAGACGAAAAAAACGTACAGGCTTCGTCCATGTACATGGGAACTCGACTACTAGTGGCTCTCGCAACTCGATATCCGATCCATCTCGTCTGCGCATCATACCAGAAACTAAGTTTCGAGTCCAGGTGGACCAGGATTGCGTGCCATGTTCAGTCGCCCCGTGTCGACGGAAGTGGCGGCGCCAGAACGAGGGAGACGTGTGTGGCGTGCGGCGCCGCGTAGCATTAACCTGGGGGAGCAGATGTGTTGTCAGTGTGATTGAGGATGAGATGTTTCCGAGCTTACGTTATCTGAGAGACGGTTAGCTTCTTTGACGATAGCGGAAACGTCCCATGCGAATATGGGAGCGTCCATCTCCACGGAGCCAGTGATGAGGAACAATCCATCCGCAGAAAAGGCCGCACATCTCACAGGGCCTTCATGGTGGAGTATTGCGATGAGCTGATTGGATTCGAGGTTCCATAGCTGCACCGTTTTCGCAAATCCTGATATGCTTGCAAGGATGCACTCATTAGGAGATAATGAAATTATACGAGCACTCGTCCTTTCAAAAACAGCGGTTTCCGTCCACGTGACGGTGTCGAATTTCCTGATATAGTCTGCCCCGGCGATAAGCGTTGTTCCATCCGAGGTCCATGCCAGAGACCTAAAACACCCCATGATGGTTGTGAGCAATTCGCCTGTGCTGGCATCCCAGATTGTCAGGCTGTCCCCGCCCGTGGCAATAATTTTGGAACTGGGT
>QFEN01000051.1:32875-47412 GCA_003316125.1 Auricularia polytricha
TTTCACGTCCAGAAAACCGTATGTCATCATCAAACTTCGCTAGCAATCTACAGCTGAATATGATGTCCCGCTCTCAGGTTGTGGGTGAGATAGCTACCGTTCAAGAACTGATTCAAAGGAGGGAATATCTGCAATCCGCCGTGGATAGCGGGGAGCGAAGTATCTACAGTGTGCTCGCACAGACAAGAGGCTTCCCCAATGCATCATGGTCGGCGAAGTTAGAAAAGATGCGCATCGAGCTCCACAATTGCAAGTTTTTTTTTCTCAGACTTAATAAGGCTATCCAGCTGGTTTCAAATACCTCTGGCGTATCTAACATCTGTAAGTCAAGTCGCTTGGAGCTTCCTATTTTATACAAAAACACGGTAACCTCTACTGCTGGTTGACTAGGTATTGCGCAATGTGATGGAGCGTAATCCCAAATTTCAACGCCAGGTCAGGTCCATCCCATACATTCCCAAACTCTCCGAACAGGATGGACGGATACAACGCCCATGTGTTGGACCCCCACGCTCTAGCCCCACTCCCCAGCGGTTAATATGAGCAACGAACGAAGGAGGCTGCGAGAGAGAAACAAAAGACTCCGTACTGGTAGGGAGTTCGGATAGAGTATCGAGTGCATGTATCCACCTCGGTCTTAGTGGGAAAGGGCTTAGGTGGGACGACACGGCTACGCTTACTACGAACCTGTCTGTATAGAGTGATGTAATACTGCAGCTGCCGCGACATCACACAGCGAGAACCAAATGAAAACAAGGTAGAAAAGAGTGGTTCTTCGTGTGTTCAGTCTTCGCACACGCAGTCAGGGTGGAATGTTTGTAGTTGCAAGGCTCTGTTCTCCCCGTATACACAGCAGAAAATCCTCAAAAGAACTGCAGTAGGGAGGTCAGTGGCCCTGAATGCGAGAAGAGATAGCTAGCAGCTATGCGCGAGCGTAGCAGTCGAAACCGCTGACACGGCCCTCGAAGCAAAGTCATGATTTGACTTGATTAAGCATGTGGTGTCTTCATGTAGTGATAATACGCTACCCGACAATCCCATCTCGATACTTGCTTAATCTGCTATTGGCACGACAGAGCAACCTGTGCAGCGAATGCGCGGGATATAAACCCGAACTGCGTTCATATCCGCTGCTATGTAGGATATCGGCAATGAATAAGAAAGTTCGGAGACAAGCCTGGCAGCCACTGGAAGTCTGGATGAGGAAGACACCAAATCCACGAAATCGCACTGCGGAGTGCGGAGTGCTTACACACACGGTCAGCGCTTCCACCCAGTCATCAAACCATGAGGCATGCTTGGTCATGGTACCCGGTCAAGTTCGCAGATGTTCCATAGTTCGGTGCCAAAGTGCTTATAGGTCTCCCTGCATGGAGTTCAAATAGTACTTATTCGTCACTCAGAAATGGTAATAGGTCACCTACAACTCAGGTTCAGGTTCAACACCGAGCGCTCACGGTATCAATGAGGATGTAATATTTACGTTTCCTGTCAATCATAGTAATGGAAAAGGATATGAGTCATCAGCAAATACGGAAGGTGAGGTCATGCACCTTATGTCGAGGCGGAGGTAAGGTGTAAGTATCTTGTTTGGCTATTGAGTTCGCGCGCACACCTTCGGTGACCTTATTATTGCACCTGGTCGGCACCTATGACCTCTACATAAGCTCTCAGAACCTAAGAGAGCTTCTGCAGGAGTCACAGGTTCTGCTGAGCACGCTTCTTGACACAAATGGATAGATGTTGACAATAGGCTACCTGATAGTCCAATCTCTCTACACAGCTTGCCCGTTGACACGCGCAGATATTTTAACCTGTGCCGTGAACACGAGGACAACGGATGGACCATGCATCTTATTAGACAATTTGAGTGAAGACCTGCAAAAAGGCCTCGACTCCAGATAAAACAGATGCCGCTGTCAAAACCTAAAGTCCTTGTCGTTCGTGAGTGAATTGTATTTCTCCCGAACGGTACTTGCCATAACCTGGGCGGTACACTGCTGAGGCAAATAATAGAATCACTCGCTTAAGCACAAGCGAATGGATCATTGCGAAGATTTCTCGCAGAACGCCGTTCTATTGGTTTGAACAGGCTTCTCGTGGGTGATGCTTCGTGCGCTTCGGTTGACAAGAGTTAATAAGAAATAATGATTAAACTCACCGGCATTATTTGCCTGTGCAAGATATCCCAGCTATGATCCCAGCGAGCTCACATACATAGTACGCGGCTTTCTGACTTGAGATGGCCGAGCGCCAATTGCCGAGTAGCATGGCAGGCGTGGCCCCAGCCCGATCAGATACTCGAACGCCGACGGGAAACTGCCCTACTGGCCACAGTGGCGCCTCTCGTGATCTTCCTTGCCGACAAACAGCATCTCACACTGCTCGCGTCCAAGGGCGTGGACCCTTTTTTGTTCTCTATGAAGTCTGGACCAGTAGTAACTCTAACGAAACAGAAAGTATGGCATCAGCTCACCGCAGTGACGAAACATTTCGATGGGGAAATCAAGCGCCCTCATCCCCGAAGCATACTTAACTATGGGGCAGAGAATCCCCATGGTCTCCGTACAATATTACGCATCGGCTAAAGTTCACGTACAGTCGAAGACAGCACTGTGAAAGGCAAGACCCAACGAGACGCAAACAACCGAGACATGGTCATGTGCATCTGCCAGCTCGCCTACTGATTCCGGAGATACCTGCCATGAAGATATAGCCGCTTCACATGGATAGAGCACAGCATAATAAAAATGAAATCACTGACGAGAGATTGAGACCTGAAATATGTCGGGATTCGAGCATGCATCATTCCGGAACAGATTCCCACGAAGGCCCCACTACGATCACCGCATCGATTGTTGTGCAGTCGTGGGGCCTGCGTAGTGGCTGACTCTCAGGAGGTATCAGGTTGCAACGAAGACAACCCTATGCGGAAGGACTAGACTTGAGACACCCTGAATCAAGTTCCTAGTAAGGCTCCATTAAGATCGACTTTGCTGTGCAGTCGTGGGGCTTGGCTGTGGCTGTCTCTTAGCAGTTATCAGATTGCAACGAAGACAAACTCTATGTGTGTGAACAGGTGTGAATGAACATTATCAGATAGAGTGCTCACACAATGTCAAAGTGGTGCTTACCGAGTAGTAACCTGTAGCAACAGTAGGGCGACGTCCACGTTTGGCTGAGCAACCTTTTAGCCGCACTTTTGATCATTTATACCCACACCAAACTGTCATCATCGGCAGGCAAGAAGACGTCAATTCGGAAGCACATGAAGCCATGCTTCAAGGTGGCCCACTTCATCTGCTTGAGACTTGTGGCGCTTGGTAGAAACAAGACTGTGGATGCACTGCCGCGCTTCAAGGACCCTTGAACTCGTCACGAGAGCGAACTAGCCAGATACAGCTGAGGTTGTTCACAGGCACTGGAGTCTGTTTCGCACAGGATCCGGAAATTAAAGCGCAAGCAGAAAAACAAAGGGGCTTCTTGGCTTATCAGATAAAACATGAAGGCCCTCGGTAAAATAAACCGGCGTGGGGTATTATGCATAGCCGCAATAATCGCATTGGTGGCAAGCCCCGTTGTACTGTCACTGTGCCCTTCATAGATTTGCCTCATCATGAAGTCACTGGGCTTGTGTGGTGACTTAACAACATTGGACCAATTGCGTGCCGCGTCATGAGCAACTATGCTAGATTGCTGATATCCCAATGAGATAGCAAATCTGCACCGAGACCTCCGTGAGCAGCGGGTCCATTCGGCGATGAGCCCACATGTTGGCAACCTAACAACGCGGTGTGAGCCTGGCCAAAAATTCTCAGATGGACTAGGACAAACGAATGTTCCTGCGCAGAAGTCGATTTAGGGTTAATAAAATGCAATGTTATGAACATTATCAACGCCACATTGATAAAAGCATTGACAAGACGTGTAATCGGGTGGAAGTTCTTGACCAGAATGTAGCATACAGACCCGAGCTGTTGGCTTGGACGTGGCATTGGCCAAGAGGTTAATTGCACTCCATTGGATTGTCCCCCCGAGCCAGCAAGCAACTTCAGTAAAACAGGTTTCATTGGCCGACTAGGGAAACTCGTGCGCTTACATAATCTGGAAGTTGGTTGCGCTGTCGCACGTTGTTCAAGTACTCAAGTTGGTTCGACGAACCCAGTGAGCTCTTTCAAAGACTGCGATGCCCATCAAGCACCTGGAAAGTACGTTTTATTTCCCTCAAATGTAGGAGTAGAAGAACTGCAGTTAAAATTGACGTGTAACCTAAAAACGAAACAGACTACCTCTCCGAGCGGAAACACACGCAATCATTTTCTCTGTCTGTGTTATCCGATTCGCGTCTGGGAATTGATGCATCTTACTACCTCAAAATATTGACGGATAATCCACCATCGCGCGAACCCCTTCTCGCTGCGACCGGTGGTTTACCCTTGGCGCTAACGACACGCATCGAGTCTGATTTGCGTACGCTCGAAAAACTACGAATAAAACCTGTGTTCGTTTTTCCTGGCCTTTTGCCGAGCAAGCGCTGGAAGCAATACCAACATCACTTGGAGCACAATGATGCGTGCAGGGACCGGAGGGATGCTTGGGCGAAGTACGAGGCTGGCCAGGAAGAAGCCGCCGTAAAACTATTCGAGGGCAGAAGCGGGCTCCAGCAATGGGACTTATGGCGCATGGTCCTGAGGATATTCAGACATAGGAATGTGGAGTTTTTGGTTGCTCCATACGTCGCTTGGGCTCAGGTAAGTCGAAATCATCTCTCGCGCGACGCTTTGCTGATGCATCCCGAACAGCTGATCTATATGCAACGACACCCAAAATCATATATTCATGCAATTTTTGGACCGACAGACACCCTGCTCTATCCAGGAGTAGACAAATTAATCACTTCGTTGGACCTCACCTCTGCGACACCATCCTTTTCCTTCGTATCTAAACGCACTATCTTGGGTGACTTGGGCCTAAGCGAGGACCAGTTTCTTGATGTTGGCATCCTTGTTGGTTTCGAGCACTCGCCACCCTTTCCACCAACTGTTCACGAACAGGCATTGAAGGCCACGGTGGACATGGTCAAATATTACAAGTCTGGTCATGCTGCCGTTTCCGCATTCACCGAGCATCCCGCTGTCAAGAGTATGCAGTATCCCGATCAGTACGCGCGCACGCGTTCAATGATCAAATACTCCCTGATATTCTCGTCTGAAGGAAGTGTCACCCCACTTCCCCTCGCAATCACCACACCAGCACACGGTCCTAATCATCCCCACCATCCTACAGCTGCGGATATACCTTCAGATCTTCATGAAATCTTCACGCATCGTCTTCCTGACGAAATCTATTTCTATCTCTCCCGTGGACTCTTGGGGCCCCAAGCGCTCGTTTGGCTGACCAGTGGTCAGATCGTTGAACCTCCACCGCTTGATAATGGTGAGACAACGGAGTACAAGCGGTTTGTCAAGGAGGTTATCACCGATGGCCAGACAGGACCGCGGGCGACAGCTCTCGCGCTCATTAGCAGTGTTTCACATCAATTTTGGAACAACCGGAAGGTAGCGGGTAACTTTTGGTTTGAGAACTCCGCGCCCCACGGTCAGAAGTTTGTGCAACATAACTCACCGCAAACTGTGCAACTTGCCGAACGCGTGGCAGGGTGGAACGTCAGTTATGCCATTGTTGAGGAGGAACTTCGGAGGCAAAACGTGAGTTCCCGAAACGCTTACTAATTGGGTCAACTGACAGTCTGGGTTGGCCTAGTCTTCTACCATCGATTTCGCACTTTGCCTTGGAGCGACAGCATCGGAGAAACTTGCATCACGTACCAAGGCAAAGACAAATGTCCCGAATGGTCAGCTGGACAAAAAGGATGAGGTGGTGGCTAATGTGGTGTGGCGGTTCCTGGAACTCAGAGGGTAAGCGCCATCCTGCCAGCTGAGCACACTTGTGACACTGCAACTATAGATTTCTCCTCAACTCTCACACTCACTCGCCACTAGCCCGCGCCATGTACACAGCAATCAAACAAGCTCGTTTGAATGACAAATTTCAGGATCCTCTATATCTGTTTCTGGAACTCGTGAGGGCTGGGGTAATGCACGGTCACTTATGGTCAGGCCGAGCGTTCAGTGGGGGACCCAGTTTCGGTACCGGTGAGCGGAATTCACATACAGGTTTTCTTTGGACTGATAGGCTGATAATCACACGCAGATGATGAAAAATCTTGCATGCTACTGGTCATGAGAGTGCTTAGTATCGTGCCTTTGAACTTCAAGGTGATTTTTCTAAATTTGTCCGATCGTACAATACTTAATGTTATTTCCTAATATAGTCACAACCATGGTCGGCACCATTGTCACGTGAATTGCTTGTGTTCAACTCCTTTGTGCGTTCATTGACTCGGGCGCTCCGAACGCTTCTTGAGGTGACGACATTGAACATGTTACTTCGTTCTGACGCACGGCGAGCGCGGGAAGATCTTTTGGACATTACTATCTCCCTCCCCTTCCAATCTGAGGTAAACACAGGATTTGGAGTGCTTGCCAAGGTGTACCTGGATGCCCTGACGCACCTCAATAATCAAACGCGAGTATTGGACCCTAACGCAGAAGGCGTTAAAGAGTCCAAGGCGATGGCCCTTGAGATATGTGAAGACACGTTTCCGGGAGTGAAAACCCCGAAACAAGAAGTGGAACGAGGATTCCGGTTCTGGGACATTGTCAGTGTCTTTGTTCCATTGCAGTGATATGGCTAACATGTGTTATGGTTCACAGGCGCTGACTGCCATGAGGCAACTTCACTCAGAGGGTGCTGTACTTCGCGAGTTGATTGACCAGTTTGAAGCAGCAGAGGCATGGCTTGCGCCGATGCGGCCATGAGATTATCGATCAGACTAAGAGATACACTGTCTGATTATGATAGCTAGGCACTTTATTGACAACGCAGAAAATATTTTTCGAGATACGGGGGAAGCGACTAAGTCGTAGTATAGCCTAGGTCGGAAGTGAGGAAGCGATCAATTGGAATGGCCGTTAGAAAGGGTACAAGGAGCGACGGAGGAGACGATGGGAAAAGGGACAAAGGAATGGGAGAGAGGCATGGGAAGTTGGATGGCTTAAAAAGGAAATCAAGATATTGGTGAGATGGTGAGATGATGCAAGATCTGAGATGATTCAATGATACCTAATCGGGAATGACGCCTCTCGCTGTTTATCGCCCGATCCCCAGGTTTCTGGCTTCTCAGGGCTCTGCTTCGCTTTTTTTTCGAACAGCTGCCACAACAAATCTACAATCGAATATGCATGTCGCTCGCGTGGCGCCTCTCCCTTCAAATTTAAGGTCCACCTAAATCTCATCTTTACACCTGACCACCCCCCAACTTCTGCCACAGATGCTCGACCAATACAGTCCTATCATGCTACGCTCTGGTGTCTCATTTGATCCTTACAATGAAAAGGTCAACCATCCAGGTCATCTCTATGTCCGTCAACCCCACGCCATCATACAACTTGTAGAGGCTTCACCTCCTCCACGTCCCATATCATCCGTCATCGAGTCCAGCTTCTCTTCTGGATCCTCATATCCGTCTACATCAGACTCGGAAGACGAGGAGGATTGCTCATCGTATTGCTCGTCTTTTGTCACCCCTCCCCATCCTTCTCAGGACAGAGAACCTGTGGTTTGGACAGATGACACATACGATGTCCGCATGAAGCGTGTACAGAATTGGAGAGATAACTCGACGAAAGCAATGACCGGTATGTTCCTTTCCCCCCGTATCCTGCTGCGCTCTTGACTAAATCATCCAACAGAGCTCCGCTCATCATCATTGAAACGAAAGCTGAATCAAAATCAGATAGACGATGATCTCGTAAGTCTTCGTTGCTGTACTCCTCGGACTTGGTATTAACCTCACCTCACGCTCATCAGGTCTCGCACACTCCAAAAAGATCGCGTTCGCGGGATCCCCACAGCGCATCCAGATTACTCGGCCATTCATGTACTGCGTGCGATACCCCCTTCTCATCAAGGCAAAGCCTGCGACAACATGGTCGCACTCCTTATATATCTGAGGCCTGTCGGATAGCGGTCGAATACAATTTCGAATGACCGCCTAGCCGTGTACGCTTGCTCTTATGACGATCATGACCCCAGCATTTGCATCGTTGTACGATAACCCACAATTATTTTTTTTATTCACCTTCGGTATCGTACATACACATTTTCGATATTGTGTACCACCAACGGATGAACTTGAAGCGATGTACATTATTGATCACCTGTTAATTATACCATATTAGCTCACTAGTACTTCCACTCCCATAGGGTCGAATAAACAACTTCATTGCCTCTCATCCAACGGAGCTAGCAGACAAGCATGGGAATTGGCTGTACAACCCTCTAGTGACCAGCCTGGTTCATCTTCCACAGCGCCGGAGCATCACAATCACTCTAGATCTTTGGCTACTCCTGGCTACTCCCGCTCCCACGTCGAGGACGGACAAGTGCTTGGTCTGCTGGGTGTAACCGTGTCTTTTCTCCCCTTGTGATCAACTCCGGTAATAACTCTGAGAGTGCCTGTGACACAAGTATATATAGACAGTTTTTCTCTCAAAGATACGGAACCGACGTGGCAGTGACCCACTTGCTGTTGCACAGTTCAGCACAATCCCTCCAAGTACCTGTTAAGTCATTGATCGGAGTCGATGATACCCCGCAGTTTGACGCTCATCCGGTAATTCACCATCCGAGTCCGGAAGTCACGTCTTCCTTGAACTTCACTTCCAGGAAGGCATATCCATTACCGTACATATCGTACAAAGTGACAACGACCGTGCGGCAGTGGACCCTTCGAAACTTCGTTCACATGCTTCAAAAAGGCCTTCTCAATCGCGTTAGGGAAGGCAACGGAGCAGAGCAGAGCTTGGAAGAGCCTCGATCTCCGCACCTTATGCGAGGTACCCACGACGATCAAGGAGATTGGAATTGCGTTTTCTCATCCTGCTTGCCTGCAGACGTGGATGGATCATACGATACGATGTCAATTTTTACTCAGGCGCTTAACCCCGCACTTTGCTGGCTGACAGTTGTCTCTCTCCTTGGATCGTCTGTCCGATCGCAAGTAGCTTTCCCGTGAGGCAGTGAAACAATGAATTCAGACGGCAAGGTACCTGTCAAAATTCCAAACCATCAATGTCTGGCTGATTAGCCTAGATGTACATGGATTGTGCCGAATATATAATAATCCCCGTGCAGTGTGAGAAGTGCCCTTCTAGTGCACTGCAGTAGACCGTTGTTGTGAGAAACGGTTTCAGCCTATGTATATACTTGGACCTTGGTCACTCATTTGACCAGCTCATCAGGAGCGCTCATGCTGGGATATCCCGGTTTACCATGATAGCCGAATCCTCCCACCAATAAGAGTCCTCCTTTTTCAGGTTAAGCGCTGGGGAAAGCCTCACGCGAACGTAAAGGCAGAAGGGCCCTGCAGCTGGCAACTTGATCACGACTATCAGTAGAAGTCCACACTAGATGGGCCCTTTGACAGCAAAAGGCCGTCGATGTGGTGTGGGTCATGGCTTCTGCCGCGCGGTTAGAGCTTCTACCCTGCTCCGAACGAAGTCACGAGCTTTCAAAAGGCATTCCCATGGCCTACCGAGGTACGTGCAACGACACGGCACTTTAGCTTCGCACTCACGTCAAGAACCCACATTATTCTCCATTGAGCTCAAGTCCGCGCTCGGGTTGCCCCTCGATTCACCGTACTCCACGGGCGCTTACACGCTCTTAATGTCTAAATTGATTCTCGAGAACAAGAACTTGCTCTCGAGATATTTTTTGTAATCAGGAATCAGATGAGAAACCTTGGGAAACTCCACTGGAGCACTACTATGTTTAGTTCTCTAATAAAAGAATTGCATAGAGCCTGCATCTACTATCCGAGGTCATCGATCATCGCGTTCATCGATCCGCTGTTGTCCGGCATCATGATATCGACGGGTTTCCATCGTGTGGACACGTGAGTGTGCCGAACTGTTTCGAGGATGTATACATACATCGGTCCGGACATCGCAACCCTTCAATGCAGGAACGAGTGACGGTGGGAAGGAGCTGTGGGTTTCTCCTTTGCTTGTGGATGTCTCCCTTAGCTTTGCTAATTTTGTTGCAGAAACTAAACTTGCTGAGGGGCGGTCCGAGGTCAATCATTTAGATCAGTATATTATCATCATCATCTGTGCAGGAACAGACGGTGGTGGGAACTTTGAAGAACTGTGAGTTTCTTGTTTGCTGGTATGTTCGCTAATTTTGTTACAGAAAGAAAGCTTGCTGTGGAGCGATCCGAGGTCTTTGCATGGTCATCGGCCCAGAATTCTATCCCGTGGAGCACATCGTCATCGTCATCATCAGCGTCATCACTACCAATAGGGCCCTCAGGCGCTACGGCACGGGACGAACATCCTGAGCGTGAGTTGACAGCTCACAGTATGACGTTCTACTAGATCTACGGAGATGATGCAATACATGCTTCATGGAACAGCACTAAACGTAGCTATTGGTACTCGTGTGGATGAGGTGGTATCGAGAATAGTGGCTGCAGGCCTCGAGGCTGAGGGCTGAGCTTCTCGCGCCTTTGTGCTACTTTCAGGCGCTGCGCATGCAATGCGCTCGGATCATCGACCGCGGTCGTCCGACCCTGTAGGTACCTTATTTGCATCTCTTCTCATACGTTTCTGCGTAGTGCAGCATGACCACCCTATCCTTGAACTGGTTGCGTGAGTGCATCTCTTTCATTGCAACTTATCAGGAAACAGGAAGCTCGTGATTGCTCGACGAGACCCCATTTCACCATGACATACGGTCGGTCGGGCCTGCATGCAGGTAGAGGCTGCATTGCAATGCGGCGTTCTCAAGCAATGCTTCGGCACGTTACACTTTTTAGGGTGCCTACTTATTCTTGGGTACGGTACCGCAGGCACTCCAGATTGTGCTAAACTCGTACTGCTAACAATTGGGGAACATGCGTCAGAATGGAAGAACGTAGTGCAACTCCGTCTAGTCGCACCTACGGATTCCATTGGAATGTTGCATGGGAGCATTCTTGAGCTATTCGAGCCTGAGAGCGCCTATATCCTTGTAGAGAGAGTAGCTATGATACATCGAGGTGATCGGCTAGAGGTGCACCCATCGACGGAGAAACTGGATGTCTATTTCAAGACCGTGGCCGTCTGGCAGGACAACAAACCCTTCTAAAGGATGATTCCCTCGGGGTGAGTTCACCTATCATAATGGAGGGCTGGTTCAGATCGATGGAGCATATTCGTTGACGGACTCACGTGAACAGGACATTTGGTCTCATGCATCATTGAGAAGGGTTGATAATGATGTGACAGAAATGTGACAGATTTTAAGCTTCAGCTCGGCATGTCGAACCGATTATCATTTCACACGACGAGCCTCTGTTGATAACCGTGCAATTTCATTGCGCATAAACTGTGGGTGTGAGTGGCGAACATTGAGCCCTATATCAAACCATTCTTGGCTTTTAATTCATATTATCGTGCGCAGTTTCTTGTTATGTGCACATCGCGATCGTTTCGAATATTAAAGAGCCATTAATCCAGGGCACCATAAATATTATTCAGGGTTAGTGTCCGTCCAGGTAGCCTATCATTGTCTGACCCTGTACGCCACATACAGAACATAACATAGGGATATTGTCCTCAATGTGTCCGTGTCTCAGATGGATGACCGGAACTTGGTTCCCGATCAGAAGCAGAGACAATTTGGTTAATATTCGCTCGGGCACAACCTCGGGGAATTGATTCACCCACGGTTTCTCGTATCGTACCCATCTATCAAGCGCCTGTGAAGATCAAGTCGTTGATCTTCCTGGGCGCTTGATGAGCCTCTGATGAGGGTTCGGATACTATAAGTAAGTCAGATGTCACAAAGAAGTTTAGAACCACCAGTTTACTCTTTCTTCGGAACGTAGTACCGCTACTACACCCTCTGCGACATCAGAAGTGGGCTGACAAGAACATTAGGAATTGGTCTTATTGACATGGTATTAATCCATACTTCTAGAACCAAGCTCATGTTCACAAGTACCGAGTCCCCATTATCTGGAAACTTTCCCCCTTTAACAGAATGACACCGCCTCTTTCGGGAAGCTTAAGATTGTTCAACGTGTGAAGGTTTGCTGCCAATGGTATCCAAGCAGTGGTAATGAAAGCGTGCTGCCTGAAACAGAACCGCAACGACTGATTCCCGAAGTTTCAGTGACCTCGTGACAAAGGAAGGTTTTGCTTCGCGACAGCATACAAGGTGTCTGTAGTTGTTAACTTGGCACTCTTCGCGTGCAGCGGTAGCCCGTCATGGCCTGCCGCATCTAGGCCTTGGAGTGGGCCGCCGTATTTACGATGTTGACCAAGTTCTGTAAGGGGTTACCAGATTCCTACATAGCATACGCTGTCATTCAGAGAATGTTGATTAACTTAGCTGGGTTCATTGCATTATAGTTGTGATCAGAGGAGTATGAAAGCTAACGGAGTGTTAATTTCCCCTGCGAACAAAGCAACTCCGCTATGCTTACACTTTGCCGGCCGGGAATTAAGTCTTATCGAGTGGGCGTGCACACTATCATCCACCATGCAGTCGTTCAAGTTCAAGGGCAATAAGCACTCCAGGTCGTTGGATAGCTCGACTTTACCGCTCAGCAATTCTGATACGAGGTCCTCTTTGTCACGATTTTCACTTACAAGGCGCTGTACACGTCTTCTAGTGGGACTAATCTTGGTCTGCCTATTTTTGTTCTTCTCGCGCACAAAGGCAACCGTACCACCATCTTGGCTTCAGGAGCAGTCTCTCGCGGAAAAGCACTCATTACCGCCATTGTACGAGGAATACCATGACTATGAACGACACTTGCCGCAGCATAATCTTTCATTGCCTTTCCCAGAGGGACGTGATGCAAAGTTCTTTTGGGCCGCCAACCATGTCACTAGTATGAATAACATTCATGCTTTCAGGTTATGACTTACCATTGTCAGATTCGGGATGGGGAAATGCCATGCAGGAGCTTGTGATGAATGCGGTGCTGGCTCATGCAACTAAACGAGCGTACGTCCACGTGTTTATGACCTTTGTTCGCCCTCAATCTCGTTCGCTAGCTTCGTGTTTGATAATTTCACATGGGAACGAAATGCTCCCGATTACTCGACGTTTAACGGCAAACTCATACCTTCGCGTGTACCCTTGTCAGCTATCATCAGTGGTGCGTTACCAATCTGCATTTTTCTCGCCCGTACCAAGGCCGTTATCTTGCCTAGGCCCCATTATAGGGTCGTCGTTTCCGCCCGGGGATGCTGCCCCTCGTGCCGTCTCACAGGAGTACTTCAAGGAAGTATGCCCGAACCCCACCGTCATTGACAGCTGGGATGTGAACGAGCATCTTAGGCTGGACAACCACGTATCTGCCCTGCAAATATTTGAGAAGTGGGTGGACAAATTGAATTCCATCGACGACCCATGCGTTGAGATAAAACAGGAGTCATTCCAGCTGTTTGAGATTTGGTAAGTCACCTGGTCGTGGTGCTCTCAGCTCTCACTGTTCTCAAATTTTCTATAGGTTATTTGGTTCGAGACGCATACTTTCAATGTGGCCTATCCTATCCAGATCTCCTATCCTCACAGAATTTTCGTGGTCTCCGCTCATTCTTCAGGCATACGCGGAGATCGCTGATTTGTTTGTGCCGACTTCCTCGTTCCGATTCTTACCATCGTTTATGAGCCCTTCCCGTCCGCCACCAACTCCTACGACACTACACGACGTCCACCCTATTCTAACATCAAAAGAAATGGATCCTGTATTTGGGTTGCTGGCTCTTCATATTCGCCGAGGCGACTTTGTGGATCATTGTTCACATCTTGCCAACTGGTCTTCAGATTGGAACGGGTTCAACCAGTTCTCTGCCCTCCCTGATAAGTTCAGAGTCCCTACTGACGGTGGTTGGGGCGAGACCACGGAGGCAAACACGAACATGTACTTTAAAGCGTGTTACCCAACTATTGAGCAGATCGTTGAGAAAGTCCGGGACGTGCTTGCTGATCAGAGGCGTCTATATGGATCCGAAAAGGAGTTGAAGAGCATATACATTATGACGAATGGAGAGGTGGAGTGGCTGCCCCAGCTTAAGGAGGCCCTCATGGAGGTGAAGAAATGGAATGCTGTTGTCACCAGCAGGGATTTGAAGTTGACCTGGGAGGCAAAGCCTGTCGCACAGGCCGTGGACATGCTGATCGGTCAGCGTGCCCAGGTGTTTATAGGCAATGGGGTGCGTTGCGAGTACCTTTCCAGCATCAATCAGACTAACTGGTGTCGCAGTTTTCCAGCCTAACATCCAACATCGTGATGTTACGCAAGTTGGGGGACCTCCCCCCCGAAGATACTCGGCTCTGGTGATGATGGCCTCCCGTTTCTTGGAGTGATGTTGTGTAATTCTACGATTCATATAAGTCACTGACGACCTCTCCCA
>QFEN01000051.1:50090-61264 GCA_003316125.1 Auricularia polytricha
TCTCAATCCCATCGTCGAAAGCGACACCACTTTTTCGAACTATAGCTTTACTACAGCACACTGCGGCCACTCTCGCCCGAACTAAGCCATTATTGCTGAAAACGTTTGTGGCTACCACAGGAAACATGTCTTCCAGCAGATCCATCGAGATAATTCCACGCAGGAACTCTGAACGAGGTCACGCAGATCATGGTTGGCTCAAAACGTTTCATACATTTTCGTTCGCCAAGTATGGGCTTTTGATCTTGATCTTGATTGCATGATCATGTGGCTTTTTTTCAGTTACCATGACGCGGGACACGAGTCTTTTGGTTCTCTCCGTGTCTTGAACGAGGATCGCGTGGCTCCTCGCACCGGCTTTGGCACACACAGCCATCGAGAATATGAAATATTCTCCTACGTGATCAGTGGTGCGCTCGAGCAGTGAGCACCTTTCCGATCATTATTTCTTGAAGAATGTTTGACCGACTATCATTCCAGCGAAGATTCCATGGGCAACACTGAAGTACTATCTCGCGGCGCCCTACAGATGACCTCCACTGGAACCGGCATCTATCACTCTGAGAAAGCACATGGCTCTCGAGAGGTACATTTCTGTCAGATATGGGCGTCTCCTCCTCCCGGCCAAGGCACAGGCAAACCCGCATATTTCACCAGGTAATACGTATTTCTGATGCTCCTGAATATACCTAAATGACCGCTGGTTCTTCCAGATATTTCAGCGACGAAGAAAAGAGAAACCAATTCAGGCTCATTGTTGCGCCTTCGAATTCGTCGCAAGTCTCGCTTGAAAGGGAGACTGGTGGTCCTGCCCCAATTCGCTCACAGCTTCGCGTATATGCTTCGCTCATGAATCCTGGTATCTCCCTCGTGCACGCATTTCACCCAAGTGGCAGTCCCGAGAGGCGTAAAGCGTACATTCACGTCGTTCAGAAATCTGGATACAATCCTGGTAATGCCAGGGGCGTCAGGTTGCGCGTTGGTGCTAATATCGAGGGGCCAATAATCGAGCTCAGAGAGGGAGATGGTTCATATTTACTTGTGGGAAAGAATGCTGAATTGAAGGTCGAGAACGCAGGGGATGACACGGTTGAGTTCCTACTATTTGACATGGAGTAAAAGCAACTATAAACGCCTCATAGCCATCATTCTATGTAATTCTGATTGTAAATTCATCAATGATTTATTGGAGTTGAAAAATGCACTAGTCATCTGCAGGGGCTTCTTCTGGCATCTAGCACATTGGGTTGGAGCTCATCGCCATGTACAGCTAGCAGTACGCGTATTGTATTGAGATAGCTCCAGTCTTGCATGTGAAGACGGCGAGTCCTAGTGACAAATAAGGCCTGGATGTCCTCGGCACACAATGTCTGGCATGAAGCGCACCTACCGATCATTTAAAACGCACCCGTTTGGTGTGACAGGCGTCCCCATCCAAGTCAGTTACACGAAGCGTCGCCAGTTTAGTCTTACAACGAAACGGAGTGGCATACATAACCTGAGGAAATCGAGATCCACAGACGAATCGAGATCGAAACACCGACAAAGAAAAATTCAAGACAGTACGGTGCTGCTGAGGTGCTGCGGGAATCTGCTTTGAAACGATCAATTTAATGGACGACCTCGGAATCGGAGCACCATGGCTATTCCGAAACAATATGAAGATATTTTGGCGATGCAGTATCTGAAGATGAGGAAATACATCGGCTATCGAATCGTCAACGATGTCGCAGTAGTCAAAAAGGGCAATGAGTTCCAACAGTAAGACAATATTCAGTTAGATGAATCGGCGTCAAACCGCACGATGACCTGAATCAGAATTTGATTAACTTGTATCGATAATCTCAGTAAGTCCACCCTCACCTCGATCAGATTTTTTACTAATTCCCCATGCTATTCGTGTATACTATGCGTCGAACTGGAAACAACACAGCCGCATTAGTTGCAGGAACTCTTATCGCAAATTAGTGCAAGATGTTCAGTGTTACAAGATATTGACTCACTGTCGATTGCCCTACTGCTTTCTGATGTGTAATCTCCACCATAGGAAAACTCTGTGTCTTCCGCTTCCTGCGGTGTGCATCACGCGGATTATAGGAGATAGAGTTTGGGATGTGGATCAAGACAGAAGGTGTCACAGGGATCAATATATCCTGACGGTGCTTATTTTTGGGTAGGGAGTGATTGTGATGTGACGGCTGAGTGTGATCATAGGGTGGTGGGTTAGACGACAAGGGCAGCGATAACGATAATGACATGAGAATAGAAGAAAATATAGCAGTACAGGTTTTAAGATTGGGCATGGTGCACACAGGAATTAACCGTCGAAGTGAGAGTTAAGATGGTCAGAGGGAAGGTGGGAGATGACGGGTGACGTCGGCGATGAGGTGGGGACTGCAGGACGAGGTTGGCTGGAGGGCGTTGAGACGTAGAACAATGTGGATACTTTTGATGCGCCGATTTAAGCAAATAAATTGCCAAGACATGGGTGTCAGCCTATCTCTGCCGTAGTACATAGGCATGGCTCATGCAACGCGGTACTTACGAAATCATGTAACGCATTCCTGCAGGACCAGTACATATTGAGAAGATCATATGCTCTCGCTATTACCTCAGGATTATCATCAGATGTTGTCTGAGCGCATATACAGTGGCTGAATTGCCAGCTAGTGGAGGAAGTAGCGGATTTTGAACGTTCGAACAGGTAAATCTGAACATTTGAAACTGCATATTAAGTAGGATACATGCAGTGAAATCAACACCTTCACCGAGATGACGCATCACGAACATTCCCAGTCTGATATAGTTTCAGGTGATCAGGGTACACCTCGGATAGAACTTGAGAAGCGGACTCGGAGCGTCGGAGCGACAAAGACACGTTGTTCCAAGAGTCGTCTTTATCTTTTGAGAAAGAATAGACATTCCGGAGCACATAATTGATTTCTTCAGTCACCTTAAAAAACGACATCACGATCGCTTAGGAAGGGCATCAATTCAGATGTTAATCCGAGCCCACCCATATTATCAGATACACACCGAGGACTCCTCACTCGACTACTGTCAACGACAACAAGCAGGCAGTCGCTGGGAGTAAGATCTCTAAGGGAGAATTCCACATGCATGAGAAATCGACTTCCTAACTTCATCGATGCCAAAAGAAATTCCCCTAGACGGACATGAAGTGATAATAGGGGGTAAACATGTTGGGGCAATGCGAAAGATATCTTGTTCGATCTGATTTATTTGAGCGCGACCGTTTGCTTTCAGTGCGTCGGCCCTGGTAACGATTGCTTGAAGCGTCCAGCAGATGCTGTCGGGTGACTGGATCTGAGCATTCAGCGAGGAAAGCATTGCCTCGTCGGTAGCACCCATACCATGGGCAGCAGATATCAAGATAAAGACGCGGCATAACCTGTAACATGGTGTTAAATGCACATAACATGAAACGGGAAATTTACCTTTTCCGAGTTTCTAGATAATGGTTGAAAAGGGCACCCCACTCGGGTCGGCCCCTGGCGCCATATCCCGGAGAGTCGACGACGACCAAGCGACCAGGGTGAGATCCAACACGGAAAAAGTTGAGTGTTTGTGTTCGACCCTGGGCAAAGCCTGTATGTAGTGATTTACAGAACTAAATTCATAACGACTCACAGCTTTCTTGCTGGTAAAAAGAAGATCTCTACGCCCAACCACAGAATTAAGCAAAGATGATTTTCCAACATTTGCCCGACCTGTTACAACTACCTTCACAAGTCTGCGTCATGTGGAGTGCTCGATATCTAAGTGGCTCACCTCAGGAAGCCCCCCTAGGAAGGGTAGAGATTCTTTATCAGCAACAGCAGCAAGAAATTCTGCGGACCCCGCATCCTTGAAAACAGCATTGGCTCTGGAGGATATACACCTCAAACTGCCACTGCTACTGGTCTGTAGTGTAGGGAGCACGTGAAATGCTCTTGAAATCGCAGCTACATTAGCGGTGGATGCGAGCATGGAGCCTGCAGAGTTTGGACTTCATGAAGAAAGAAAAATGACCCCTTCCGGACGTTGTTGTGGTTTGTTGAAATCCCAAGGCTCTAACAAACATGCGCAAACTCCATCATACTTGGAAATTACCTTCTTGGAGTTCAACATCTGGTATAATCGTCATGGACCCACTCGCCGGACTGGACGATTCTACAACTGATGATGATAATGCTTCTCAAACAACCGAGGACGATCCTCAAGTTCCAGACAATCACCCTCCTGGACCACCGCCTCACCAGCATGCACCTCAAACGGTTCCTCCAGCGCTTCCACCAGCGACATCAAGCACGCGAGAAAGGCCAAATTATGAACTTCGTCATACACTAAGAGGACATACACAATCTATATCTGCTGTCAAATTCAGTCCTGATGGAACGCTGCTTGCATCTTGCGGTTCGTATGCAGCTTACCAGGACTGGTTGTGTTTGAAATAGTTTTTATTTGTGTAGCCGCAGATAATTTGGTAAAAATATGGTCCCCATTCACAGGAGAGCTGATCAGAAACTTGAGTGGCCATACCAAAGGACTCTCAGATATCGCGTGGTCAACTGATGGTGTATATCTTGCATCAGCGTCTGATGACACCAGTGTACGGATATGGAACGTTGATTCTGTAAGTCACAAATGACGGAATTATCCTCCGGTCGACTCATACCGCGAGACAGGGATTGACAACAAAACATCTCAAAGGGCACTCGAGTTTCGTGTTTTGTGTGAATTACAACACAGCATCCAACCTCCTTGTCTCTGGAGGGTGTGATGGTGATGTTCGAATATGGAATGCTGCAAAAGGTGCGCAAAGGCTACTGGTATTCAGCTGTCCAGTCTCTCACATCAAGCCAAGGAAAATGCCTGAAGACTTTGCATGCGCATCTGGACTACGTTACTGCCGTGCACTTCAACAGAGACGCCACCCTGATAGTCTCGTGTGCTCTTGACGGGCTAATGTGGGTGCTACAGATCGCTTCTTTGCCTGTCTAACACGACCACAGCCGGATATGGAACACCACGACGGGTCAATGTTTGAAAACCCTCGCTGAAGGGCATGACGCTGTATGGTATGTCCATCAGCTGCCCCTGCTTATCTTGTTCCCTGATATGTTGTCATCTTCAGCCAACACGTACAGTTCTCTCCCAACTCCAAGTACATTCTCTCTACTGCTCATGACAGCGCGATCAGACTATGGGACTATCATACGTCGCGCTGCTTGAAAACATACATAGGTCATCGCAATGAGAAGTTCTGCATAGCAGCTTGTTTCAGTGTTACTGGGGGGAAATGGATTGTTTCTGGAAGCGAAGATCAAAAGGTTTATATATGGGATCTTCAAAGTCGTGAGGTGGTGCAGATTCTCGAAGGACATGAAGGTGAAGATCATATTTCTTTGCTGGGTTCAACAATTTGATTGGCTGTCCAGGTGTTGTTGTCGCTGTGGCCACTCATCCACAGCAGAACATGATTGCGTCTGGCTCGATTGAGCCAGATCTTACAATTCGCATATGGTCTGATACTGGGTCGGCATCCTGATCAACCGCAACAGATATGCATGTGTATACCTACCCTTGTTGTTCTAGTCTCGGTTTACCTCTCGTGTACACTATCCTACACCTGATATATTACTCGCAAATGCATGGAAAGCCGAACAGCAACATGAAACTGTGAGAGTTCTCTTTACTTAGACAGGTTCAGCATTAAGAAGATCTGGATTTGATCGAACGTGAGCACAAGTTAGGTATACAAACGAATAATTATATCATACCCTTTGCCACCTTCTTGTCTGCTTCAGTAAGTCCTGAATCATGTGCCTCCAAAAAGGCATCCACCTGGGATACTGAGTATCATCGAATATACTTGTATGGAAGAAACCGCTCACCTCGTCCAGAACTTGATCATCATCTTCGCCATGAACCATGTCTAAATCACTATCATCGTCATCATCACCTGCATCGTCGATGGCAAACGGTGTGCGCTCCATGAATGCCGCATTGACCGCTTTGAAATGGGGTATCGGAGAAAACACTGATGCAGATGACGTGCCCTTATCCTGGTTGGATGACGCGTCGAGAGCGAATGTTGAACACGAGCTCGATACTGCTACGGTATCCAAGGAGCCTCCCGAGAAGGTAGTCTTGGCTGATGGAGAAATAAGCGACTCCCGGGCCGCCGGTTCTTCGAGTTTTGTGAATCGTCCAATGGTAGGACGGTAGATAACCTGCCAGCCATTAACTTTGTCGGTGGTGATTACGCTCACTCTCATACCTGATGCTTGCCTATGGTCTTGCCAAGCTCATCGCTCAATTTGTGGAATATCTTCCTGTTGTCCCGAGTAGCGATGTTAGACCACAGATCACCCAAGAAGCCGCTTGATGCCGGAGGTAGCTCAAGGTCAGGCACAGGCTCCAGCCTGAATGAAGCAGAAAGATCTGTTTCAAAGAACGACTCCAAGACCTCGTCAGCCAGAACCACCATCCGGAACCTGTGGCAAGTGTAAGTGTTTATTGTGTGGGGGTCATAAGAGATGACGCACGTCGCAAGGTTGAGATATGGCTGGTTGTGCCCGATTTCTTGAGGTTCAGTTGCTCCAGTCTCACTATTGATATGCTGTGGCAGGAGACTATCGCCATACTCGAAAGCGTTGGTCATAAATTTGCTGACGGCTCCTAGGTAGGCATCGCCGATCTCATAACGGAAAATAAACTACGGCTAGTCAGCCTCGAACGTCAAAAAAAGCTGATAGACTGACAAGAAATGACTCGGAGAGGGTCAGGACTTCGTCCTTGGTTAAGTAGCCATCCTTGTTCTTGTCGTGCAGATTAAAGAACCATTCAATGTTCTCCATCAAATCATTGAGCATCACACCGTCTAGACCAGACACAAGATCCTGAGAGTATTCATGAGTATGACATTCTTCGCTTTATCAAAAAAAACATACCTGGAATGATAAAAAACCCTTGCACGAAGTGTCCCAAAAATAGAAGAGACGGTCGATCAACTCGTGTTCTGCAACCTCGCGGTCGATGCGTTGCTTTGTTCGCGTCAAGGTCGGTAATCAAGATGGTAAGATTGTAGGAATACCTGGAAACCATTGATCACAATCTTTTCGTTCCGTGCCCAAGTCAAAATTTCACTGAGGAAAACTTGGAAAGTTGGTATACCAATCCTAGTCTCTGCTCTCTCTGGGCTCCCATCATTCGTGGCTAAGAGCGATGGTGGTGGAGCAACAGTTGGTGGCGGTGGGACCTCACACATAGCCTTGTACAAGGCATCGTATATTAACCCAGCTTGCTCTTTGGTAAATCTTCCGAGCGTCTTCAGGTTTCTGACTGCCGAACGCTTAGAGAAAGATTCGATGCTGTTGACGATTTCGTTCCTGTACTTTCTGCGTTCGGAGAGAATCGTGTCGTCGGAAATCACAGCGAACTCCCTGAACGAGACGAGAAGTAGCTCCTGGAAGCGTGTTATCGCCCTTGTTCGAGGATCAGCAGATTCTGGATGCGCAGAGTCACCGAGTGAGGCGAAGTATTCGCGCATCAAGCTAGTCCTATTCAGTATAAGCCGTCAAGGGTTGAAATTAGCCCACTTTAAGAAACCCCCGTCATCTTGAATCTGTAATAGTTTTTCGCCATTAATCTTAAGAATGGCTTTGCTCTAGGAGTCAGACGGAGATATGCAACGGGAATCAAGGTGCACTGACCTAGTCTGACAACTCTTTAAGTTACGCAAAATTTCGAAATAGCAAGAAACGACTCACCCCACTTGGAAAAGCACTTTCGGACCCATGCAGAAGAAACAGTCGGCAATGCGGAAGGCAAAAACCATAGGCATACTATTGATGTACCTGAGAAGAGTGAGTCGTGTCCAGTACGAAGCACAAAATGTCATATAACTGACAAACTCAAGAACCAAGGCAAAGATGCGACCGAGAGCTGTACATCAACTACCTGAAAGTGATCGCTTATCATTGGCAAGCACCGTGTGACAAGAGACTCAAAAACTCGTTGATCCAGCAATGTGCCATGCATGGTTGGGCTAGGTGTGTTGAGTGACAAGAACAACACATTGGTAGCCAGGACATACCTATAATAGCCAGGCAGAAGTCTATCGCACAGAACTTCGAGAAGCCAGAAGGCTTGTTCTTCTGACATGTAACTTCACCAACATGAGACATACGTGCCGTGAAAGCGAAACACTTACATTAGAATGGCAGCTGCCAGTATATTCATCGCCTAAATGTGAATCAGAATCAATGAATGGCAGAACATGAGAAAAACGTACCTGACAATAACCGACTTCTGGGTTCCTGTGCGAGTAGGCTTGTAGCACTCTACGAAGAGCGCTGATGCCCTCATCAGCTTGATAGCCTGCATATTCCGGAAGACTCCTATGCAAATCCTTCTCAATGTCCTCAAAACTTGTGCTGTTCGTCCCCTCAATGTCCAACAACAATTGATCATATACTCCAGGATTGGAGTAACGAAGATATATAGACCCAGACAAGGTCTCCCACATCTCACCACGAAGCCGATTAGGGAGGCCGACCTGAACCAATCGAGTACACTGCGGGTATCTCAGTAATGTAAGATTGCGGCCGTGATCTACGTCAATCATTTTAGATGCAACACGATTATAAGGCGCTATGAGGCGTACTCTTTAAATATGTCGTCCATAGCTTAATTTTTGAAGCCTCGCGCAACCTGAAATGCGTTAGTGCAAGGCATGAAGCACTTATAAAAGATTAACTTCTTTGGGTCACCAGGAAATTTAAACTGCAAGCCTAGACCGCCATGGAATTCTGTTTCTGGAGGCGAACTTCCTTCTTTTGTATCTGTGATAAGACTTCCATCCTCCCGTTCGTTGTCTGAGACGCCCGATAGCGACACAAGTCCCTCAGAATAGCAAGTCTTCACAAAGCCTTTTACAGCCTTCATCTGACCACGTTGCAGTTCCGCTTTCAGTGCTTCCCGCAAGAGGCTGCAAAATAGGTCGGCGGTGGGTCGAAGGGAGGTTAACTGCACAATCTAAACAGATGTTAATGAACGCATCGAATGATGTCAAAAGCCACTTACTATCTTCATGCCGTGCCAAGTGGAGAGACTCAGGGCGTAAACTCCAGCACGCGCATTAAGGCGCTCGACGCGTCGAATGGTGGAGAGGGGCAGTGTGAACCTGACTGACTTGCGATCCAGGGAGGAAAAGGCAAGATATGGTGGAAGCAAGTGTAGCTTTCCTGCCTGAGTGCAATCAAGCGATGAGATATTGTATGTAGACGAGAACATGCCACTCACATAAGAATCTTCCACTTCTTGCGCACCCAAGCTAAGAATGGCGTTTATCTCCATCTTCTCCATATCTCCAGAATTCTGTGCCTCCGTGTCTTTCAGAAGAACAGGAGGTGCCTCCGGTATTGAAAAGAAGACATGAGTCAACTGATCCTTAGTAGGTTCCTTGAAGTTTCGCAGCTGAGTGGATATCGTCGACATATTGGACACTCCGTCAATGCTCGTGCACACTCCTGGAACTGCTTTCGATGAGATCAGGAGCACAGTGATTGATGTGCGCTACTTCGAAAGTGCAAGAAAGAGAAGATGTCCGACACTATGATGGTAGTTGTGCTTAGCTTCGTCAGATGAACTGCACTAAGTCAGAGGCCCACGGTGTGGTAGGCGATGTTGTAACCCCCAGGCTACAGTGCAATTCCAAATGGAGCCAGCTCTAACCAAAACGTTCAAGCTAGCGCCGCCCCAATCATTCAACGCTGAATCACATCACTCTACATAAATTATAATACCATCACCGTGACGATTCAACATACGCGGGCGTTGGAAACGGGAGAGGAAGATTGATTGCACTAGGGCTCGGGGAAGTAGGGATCCCGCTCTGGTTGACCAGCTAATTAGCGACCCTCTGTGGGGGCCTAATTGACAGGTGTAAATGACAGCAAATTCACTCAAATTGACCTTATGATAGCTCTTTGGCTCTGATTTGCGCTAATTTGCAGGTAAATTTGGTCTAATTGATTGTAATCTACAACAAAGCTGCCTATCACCATTTCTCCCACTCGTCATCCATCAGTGTCGACAGACCTCCACAAGCAGCTGTGGGCTGTACAGCATGGTCTGACAGAATATCAAGGAGGTATATGGATGATATGTCGATATCTTTACCCACGTCGAACTCAGTGCTTTTCACGCCAGCTAAACCCATATGGTCTGCGATATCACCATTATCAAGCCAATCCCCATCTTCATCATCTGAGTCTGAACATCTACCTTGATGTTTGTCGGTCAAGCCTGAAATGATGTTCATGGTCATGGTAGGCCAGGTGTTCTTGTCATAATGATGCAACAAAGTGTTGAAATTGTAGGGGTAATGGTGATGCATTCATGCTACAATGCTAGGCCTGCTAATGTATGGTGCATTAGTGATGCATCATCACTATCTTTGATACATCACTTGTGCATCACCCAATGCATCTGGAATGCATCCCAACACCACATTTTTTAGACTGTGGGAAAATTGACATTACACTCAAAACATACCATTTTGGTCATCTCCTGGATCTCAACAATTCCCACACTCTGGTGGCCGACCCCCACCTACCCCCAAGTCTTCAGAGACTATGTTTTGACATCATCAACTTTTTCCTACACCCATTCAATGTCTTTTAGTTTCACCCTTTCTTCTGGCACAACCAACAATTCTTCCATGTCATCAGCATTGTTCAATAGCAAACCTCGCAAGGATCCCAGCAATGATGTATTCACAGTTCGACTCAAAAGGCTGTACCACAGCATATCTACCCTTGAAACCAAGATCCTCAAGGAAGACTTTGAAGACCTTGTGGATGAAGGTCACATTGTTCTCCAAGGATGAGGGCGTGAAGTTAGTGATGAAGACCTCCAGCAGCAAAAATGTATGAAATTGATCTTGGACCATAAATGGTAAATGACTCTCCAATTGTCATCATGATATCATTGATTGAAAACATGCAGACCTGCCAAAATGACTCAGATGCACAACCCGACAGAGACCCCCCCTGCCCCAAGTGTTCCGGCTTCCCTCCACATTATCCTGGGCAAGTACAATATCATCATCCACCTTTGGACACATGCATTCCATAAACTCCTCAAGGCCTTGAGACATGCCTTGT
>QFEN01003135.1:0-16679 GCA_003316125.1 Auricularia polytricha
AATGGGCATGGGAAAATGGGCCTTCCTTGCCATGGTGCAGCTCCAGGTCAGTCTGGTCAGTGAGGATACTCTAAGTTGGATGATGATGTGAGGTTTAATTCAAAATAAGACATTTGTAGTATCATTCTCTTGTCCTCCTCGTCAAAAGTAGTCTATCTGTTCTGTCAGCCGTTGAACATTCCTGCCACTTGCCAAATTTCTGCATATGGAATAACCCTAACCCTAAATATACTGTGATTTTTCATCCCAGTTCGACATTTTGATCAGCTTATCACAATTTGATGTTGGTCAATGTTTTTCATCAGCGCACAAGTACAGTGGGTCTGCGAGACTTGGTCAAATGTCTAGCTAATGGCTATTCCTTACATTATTTCCAACATTTGGAATAGAAGTAGCGTAATTGGTATCACTAGTACAATCAGGAGACAAGAAACGTGTAATCATGTAGTCAGAGATGTGAATGGTCGAAGACATGATAAAAGTTCTTCTTGTGAAACCAACTCACCCGGGTTGCTTTGATCGCCGGAACGGTAGGATCGCTGCGCCGTGGCCGCATCCTTGTAGAAGTGATGAATTATTGCTGTGGCGATGGCGACCGCTCTTTCGGTGCTCTCGGAAACGACAACTTCATATCCCAGGTCATTGTTTGAAGCCTTGTACCTGTTGCGGTTGATCACCATCAGGCAGAGACCAACAAGCGCCCTGTGATATAATTCTTTGGCGAGCCTTAAAATTTAAATGCAAGATGATTTGGCGGCTCACCGACGCTAGACGAGAGTCGTGGAAGTGCTATTGTCATCCTCTGGAATGTCTCCAGAGCATTGTCGTGCACCTGATTGGTGAGGAACTGTGCTTTGCGAGCATCAATGTAGCGAGATATCTCAGTTAGATGTAAAGATCCAAAGTGATGCAGATGTCCGCCAGTGACAAATGATTTCTTAGGAGTGTATACAGCATGAACTTGGCCGGCAGGTTGAAAACTTGAAATTCTAAGCCAAACTTCAGAAAAAACGTCAAAGGACACTTACAGTAGGTCGCCCTCCAACAGTGTTATGACCTCTGCATCCCAAGTCAACATTATCTCCTCCCGTTTTTCAGCGAAGTTGGCAAATAACATCTGTGCCTTTTGAAGGGCTGTTCGACTGAGTGTGTTTTTGGGGCAGAAGACTATCCAGAACTTGATACCCATTTCGATCCGGACAAACGTTATGGCACCATCTGCGTCATGATGAGGGTAGGACACGAACCCTGCCTGGTGAAGTAACGCCCAGGACTTCGTGGTAAAGTTGTCTGGGTGCACTTTTCCACTGCGAATGGGACAATCGACCGTGGTCTGGTTCCAGCCATATACGAGGCCATGGTCTAGAAGCCTGGAAAGTAAGTTGTTAGGAACAGTCACGGGAGGGAATGTTGAACTCACTGGAGTTCTGGCGGGAGACCTACGTGGGAGAGGGGTATGTCAAGTATACATTGGATTTTGGATGGGTCATCTATGTCATCTAGGAATTGTTGTATTGTCCCTTGCTTGTGAGGATGTGTGAAGTCCTTTACCCGTTTGGCGACGTCTGTTTGGAAAGTTGAGTTGTAGGGTAAAAAAAACTAGCAGACTGACCATGTATTGTAACACGCATCAGGGGTGATATCCCGAAATTACTCTCTAGATATTCTACATCCAGTGCAGAGGCACTATCGCTACCGCCGCCCCGGATTACAACAGGTTTGTTATGAGAAAGGGCCTCGCCGATTGAATGCTGTAATTGACCTCTGGTCAAGCCATCGCCTTTGAGATGAATGACTTTGTTCGATGTGGGTTTCGATTCCGGAAACTCGGAGAGGAACCGCACCATGGCGGCATCGTTATCCTCGCATATGTTGATTCCTCTGCTCATGACACATGGTAGCACCGTCCTGCGCCCGTCAGCCCAGGTGACCATTCCAGATTGTGGTGGTACCTGAACGCCGAGGATATCTGATATAAAGTCTAGATTGGGAGGAGATAGAGGATGGGTTGTGTCCGGGATGCATTGAGGTGGATCGGTCATAACATTAGCGTCTACCATACAACGGGGTGGTAAGGGACTCCTGAGCACAGGGTCTATGACATTGTCGTCGATAGACGTAGATTGGGGCACTGTAGGGGTAGAGTGCTGAATGGAGGCAGCTTCTGAAGACGTAGCTGCTGGCCTTTGCCTGCGAAATCGAGGAGGTTCTGCACCCTGATTAAGAGACTCTTTGACCATTTTCTCGCGATGTCGCTGAGCTCGTTTGGTGGCGCGATTCTGTGCCCTGATCTTTTCTGCACTCTCAGGATCCTGCATCTGTCGGGCGAGCCATCTTCGTTTCTGCTCTGCTTGCTTCTCTTTGGGGTCGAGACCTTGCAAGTTGTATTTGAAGCGTGGAGACATGATTAAACTAGTACATGTATATTTAAGTTGATATCGATGGTGGTGAGAACTCATCACATTGATGTACTTTTGTTTGTGGGTTAGTAAGATAATTTGTCAGCAACCTAATGAGTGATGTCATGTGACCTGTTATGTTCCGAAATACTTCGGCTCTCTATATTGGACTGACGTCATTTAGTAAAGGTTGGGCTCTGAAAACTGTGTGGAGAAAGGTATGAATCTTTTCTTGTTTTCATTATGCTAATTGAATGTCATTATATTAATACTTGTAGACCTCATGTAACCCAGCATCCTCTGTATATCTAACTGTCGTGCCCATGAACACCGCCTTTGCTCTGCTTCCTGCATGGAACCCTTAACACTATCAATCCCCCTCCCACTCCTTCATATAGCCTAGTTAATCAGATAGTATCGTAAAATAGACTAACTGACCTTGATAAAACGTGTTCCACGTATGATAAAAACCTCAAAGTATCTTTTGGTTTTTTGCTACAATTTCAAGGACTCATGTGTTCACTGATCATTATCGCCTGTATGTTCACATAAGGATATAATTATTGGACAAATGGATAGCCTTATATTTACAGTACAAGTCCCGCCAGTTTGTTCCTTCAAGATAGACGTATTGAATCCAGTGGAGAGTTACTTCGCAGAAAAGTGTATTCATCCCTAGAGTTCACATATTTGGTCCCACCATGTCTTTTTACACTCGACAAATTTTTTTTACGTCGTTAGATAATTCACTATGTTAAGACTGACTCCACCGAGTTTCTGATAAAAAGTTAAGACTGACCGAACTGACTTGCCTGTTAAGTCCAGACTCCAGACTGACATTTCTGACTGACTTTCTTGGAAAACTGGATGAAATTTTGGGATACAGACTTAGTACACAGATATATAACTCAATTTAATTAAATTATGGGCTGTGTATAATCCTCATAATTTTTCCACATTATTTTCCAGCACGCTACTAGATGTCCACTAGAGTTCGCGCTGTTCTGGGAAAACGTCTATAACTCTACAACACATCCACATAAAAATATAATTTTTTTCGACGGATGGATAGCCTGACATCCAAATTACAGGGCCCGCTAGTTTTTTCTTTTAAAATCGACGTGTTGAGTCCAGTGGAGACTTACCGCGCAGAAAAGTGTGGTTTTCCCTAGAGTTCGCACTTTTAGTCACACAATGTCACACGTCTGCCACCATACCTTTTCACACTCCACACCGTTTGAAAGTCTGCCATGCAGCTGTTTAGGTGAGCGTTGGTGTTTTTGTGCCGCATTTCGGCACGGCGGAGTTTAGATGCGTGCAGTCTCATTGTAACGCTTTGGATAGATTGTCACGTCTGGGTCATATTTCATTCACAGCAGATGATTCTGACAAGCATGTGGCCCCGCAGAATTTTATTTTAGCATTCTATAATCATGTATAATCATGATATCACATCCCAGATTTTTCCGTGGTGATCTGACCTTTGGAGGGAGTCATCTATGCACAAAATGAGCCTCGAGCACCCATAACTCGACCATGGCATGAGATCCACTTCATTTTTTGCCAAAAAACATACATGGTCATTTGTATTATGTTGGGAGAAATATATACGCAACATACATAAGGATTCTGTGCAGAATTGCATGTTCTAGAGCCAAGGCGCGAACTCTAGGGACAAGCGAACTCGTGGGACTATCTAGTACCTTGTCTCAAGCATATTCACTACATTATGACTGACTCCACTGACTGACTCCTGGTGTGATTATGTAAGTACCAAACAGGTATTTAATAAGTCAGTCCGAAATGTCATATTGGGAAACACACAAATAGATATTTCTTCGATAAGGAAAGAAAAAAAACCAAAAGATAATTTGAGGTTTTATGATACGTGGAACATTTTTTCTCCAGGTCATTTCATGTAGTTCTCATGCGATTAGTTGATCAAAACGTCGTCCCGGGACGATAAATTACGACATTCTGGGAAAACAGCACAATTGGCTGAGGATTTTCCACTGCCGGTCACATCTAGAGTCCAGATTAATTTTGAAATGAAGTAGAATATTTAGAGCTGTTCCACGTTGATGATGCGACCGGAAGTGAAAAATCCTCAGCCAAATCTAAGTAGATGGCCCCTATGTCATGGCAGCAACCCCATAATGGTGGGCAAATCAGGAATATGCTCCTTCAAATGAATGGACTGCTTCAAGCTGGAAAGAAAATGTGGTAAGTCATGTATGAGCTGCTGATGCCACTGTGGATAAGCGCCGGGAAATTCTGGGGTTTTTCGATGAGGATTTGACCATGGAAGGTGTGACCTGTTGGCTGGAAATTGGAATACCATTGTAGCGGAGCATAAAGTTAGAACTAGTTACTACATGTGACTACCGTATAAGGCAAGCCACGGCAAGACTCGAAATCAGTGACCGGCGTGACTTGGACTTCTATTATGCTTTCAAGTTGAAACACTGGCAGTAGCCTGCCAGCGAGGCTGGTAGAACGACGACCAATGATTGGACAGGCTTACTACTACCAGGTACTAGTATTCACCACGTAACTTATTCAAATTGATCAGCTGTGACAGACTCTCTTCGCGGCACCAACTTGAACTAGCTCAGGCTGCCCGGGGAGTGATTGTCACTGCTCGGGATGCAAGTAACGACTGGCCGCATCCCGAGCAGTGACAATTGCTCCATGAATGACCCGGTATGCCTTCAGCATATTTCCTAAACATGCATGTTCAAAGTCACGTGCAAAGTCAGTCACGTGCAAAGTCACGTGACAGACAGGATGGACGTGTCTTTGGTCGGTCCTTGGTGTGGTTTAACCTAATTTCACAGATATAATTTTAATGTGTCCACTCTTCCCTGCGAATTCGAACCCGCTCCTGTGTGTCATCCGACTTGTGGTTTAACAACTTTTGTGTGTGTGTATTGTGATCTTATCAGTGGATTACCATTGACCTCCAGCTTTTGAAACATATAATCCCACCTCAGTTCATGACATTCACCAGGTTTTTCAGGCCTGGACCATTACTATTTCGTTGTTCATCTCCATCACCGTACCCAAACGAAAGGCCTTTCTGTTTAAGTAAGTCCAACCGTTCTCTTCAGGGATATGACCTCACAGACATCGTGTTCTTGAATAGATGACACAGACCCTTTTCTCATCAAGTATCGGCACTCGCAGACGAGCAGGAGATTACGTTGTGGTAAGGATTTGTTAGCTCGTTAATGTATATCATTTTCTAACAAGACGAAGCGCCAGCGCGATTTCTTTCACAGCGTCATGACTCCGATAACATCTGCCAATGGCCCAGGTACTTCCGAGTCATCAGCAAACCCCTCCGTGAACAACGTGTTTGCTACCACAAGACGTGGACTTGCGTGCTTATCCGTCAGTACTCAGGCATCTCTACACAAACTCAGAGGTATTTGTGTGCGTATTGCCAACTGCATAACCTCGGGTGGGAGGCAGGGTATGTTTGTCAATCTTGGATATTGCCGCGGCGTGGTCTTACCTTTAACACAGATATGAGCAAAGAAGCAAATCATATGTGACGCACCATCTACCACTTAAAGATCTCAAGATTCACTCATACCTTTTCATTGTACTATACCCACACAAAGCGCACAGGAACCACAGAAGTAACTGCATCACAATTTAGTGTACCATAACTACCATTTCCACTCACATGTATCTTAGGCAATCTTCAACTTTAAGGAGTTATTTACTAGTACGGATCTCATTACTATCTGACATATGATCTTTTCACGGTTCTAATTCTATGATAATTTAATATGACCCTCAGTACATTGTTCCGACTCTGTGCTTTAGATGCTGACGAAAAATGGCAACCGAAGACCAAGTCAAAAATCCCCCAACGAAAACAATGGCGATCGTGCATGGTATGGTTGTTATCAAGGACCGATCAGGAACCGTAAAAATTCCAGCTAAAAAGCCTAGAATAGATAAGGCTACGCTATTGATGACACATTCATCAGTACTGTGGTAGGTTCAAGTTATAGTGGGGAAAATACCTTGTCGTTCGCAACAAACTAGGAGCGCTATAGATGATAGCAACCTTCATGAGGTGGTCATGCAAGTGGTAAGACTGTTAGCATGCTCAAATGAGCAATGAGTGGCAAGAATTGTGTATTAAACTTAGAACGCACGGCAAATTCAAGAGACTTCATCTTTTGCCCAAAGTGTTGTGCCACAACACCCGCGAAAATACAGTGGACGCTAAGGATAAGTGAGAGAGAGCATAGAGCTCTTGTTACCGTTTGAGAACCAACATTCGGAATAGCGAGTATGCTAGCATCTACTGCCATGATAACGCCCGCCTGAGGAAGAACAAGCGCACAGAGATTAAAAAAGTACACGTTGATAGCAGGTTACATACCAGAGTGCTGTGCTTTATGTTATCGTCGTTGAAATGGTCGAGGAACTTCCTGATATCAAGTAGATTGACAATACCGTCAACATGAAGTTTTTCGATGTGTTCCAATACCAGTACTGGAACGCCAAACATAGCGGCTGTCGCCAGCAAAGATAGAAACCGGATATCTTGTTTTCGTTCACTTCCTTCAGTTGAGTGGGTCCGCATCAGACGAGCTTCGGGCAAACCATAGTAGTTGAGAAACTGGTGATGGCCTTCCCTGTGGGTTAAACGTGAAATTTTGGAGCGTTGATCCTGCAACTTACGTAGAACATTCCATATTCTTCCTATTAGTTTGCGTGAGTCATGGTTGATTTTCGGACGCAAGTTGCAATTGACATGAACGCACCGCAGAATGCGACACCTTGTTCCTTCAAGGATCGATCAGAGTTAAGAAGGTTCTCTATGCAATTCTGTTTAGAAAAAGGAGAAGGTTACACAATGTTATGAGACGTACCAAAGCTAATAAGGTGAGCGATCACTTTCTCCATTTGGTCGGTGCTCCAAAACAACGAGGCCGCAGTTGATTGTTCCAGAGTCAACCCCTCTATCATTCGTACTTTGTCTCAGCCATTGGTTGATACCAAATGTGCTTCTTACCTACTAAAAACCATTCTAAGTGAGCTCGTAGCTCAGTGGCGTCAGAGGGTTGCATACTATAATGTCTTGGGAAGTAATCAATGTGCTTCCTGACAAAAACTTGCGTCAGTATCTCAGAAGTTCCTTTCTACCTCATCACCGGTTCTCACCAAAACTGTGCCTCTAGCTCCAGCCCTGACACAACCGTGGAATGATTAACTTATTCAGAATGTATTCATCAGGGAATAGAACTTACGCTTGTGGTTCCACTCTCTCGCAAAGGCGCACTCCTGAAATAGAAGTTCAGCATTGAATTCCTCGAACCAAGCAATGATGCGGGCGTCCGGGACCACACAATAGTATTCGTAGTAGTCTCCGTCTTCTTTTGCTACAGGCTCGACGACCATATACCACGTGTCTTCCTGTAATCGCCTGCGAGCTGCGCCTATCCAGTTCTGAAGATTGTTTAATTGATTGGATGAATGTTTTTTTATGTCGCTGCCTGTATATGTTTTCTGTCCGACTGTGAGAGACAGCAGAACAAAATTGCTAGTGAATATTTACTTACCGTTGAGGCGTCGAAATAATACAATACCCCTGAAGGATGTACAATTCCTTCCCAGACGTCGTAGCTTTGATCCCTGTGAAAATGACCATGTATTCAGTTGGGTTCAGTAGTAAAAGGAGCAATGCATCCCACCTGAAGTCATCCACTTGTTTGCACTTCATGGAGTAGTCGGCGCCAAGCGTGGAATCACTAGGTATCATAAAGAACAATTAGAGATGACCGTGACAGGCCAGGGTGGGAGTCCCAGTCATGCTGGCACCGCGTCATGGTGACTAACCGGGCGGCCAATTCAAGTCGAAGGACTTACTGCATCACAGCTTTCGCATACCGTTGCAACTCCGATGGCCATGAGGGTATGCCTTGTCTCAACAAATCAGCATCTGTGGGAGTAGTATGAGTCTGGTTCGGAGTCGTTGCCATTTCGGTTGATGTCTGACTTGGCGACTGTCACGGTAGCCTGCCAGTGAGTTCCAGTACTACTAAGTATACGACTTCAACTTGAAGTTCAAATTAGCAAAAGTGCCAGCGGAAGCTGACAGGGCCTCGGCAGATACCGGTCCCTTTTGCCACTGCAGCTGTGCGACCCGCGCTCAATGTCGCCAACTCCACTGATGTGTACTGTGTCATTTGCAGAACCCATATTGGACCTGGCGTGGAAGCGAACATTGAACGAAGCTGATGTCTGGTGCTTGTCGCCGTTCTTCCAACACAAGAATTTAACAAATGCCTCGATTACTACTGTTCACGGTAGGCAGCGGCCACTGTCTTCTACATAGGTCAGTCTCTTACATGAAATTAGCTATCCGACGCATTATTTACTGCGCTTTTTGCTGGTATCTAACTCTCTCGACCTACTCTTGAACCTCACCTGGAAAACGTGTGGTGCCATCGTCGGTGCGTGTATTGCTCAGATGTAAATGTGCCGAAACCTGTTCACATTTCCACCACCATCCAATTCCCAGCTTGTTTAAGCCTTTACTACAATGTCTTCCAGAGAGCCGATATTGTCACGAAGTTTGTCCTTTTAAAATCACTTGCACGTCCTATACTAACATATGTCAATAGTGTCATGCTGAGATGAGACCACTCATGGTTAGCAGATCCTCAGTTGACTTCTATCGATGTTAACGTATCACGGTGTCGTCTAAGGCTATAGTGTCATAATTATGCATGAAAATGTCTGGTAAGGGACATTATGGTTATGTATGGTTGATGCTTATCCTCCACAGGTTCGTGTCATTGTAATGCATTATTTGCTGTAGTTGTAGCGCACCTGTGATGCATTTTTGCTACAATTGTAGCACTCTCCCCTCCCCTGCCAATGCTAGGCCTCTTAATGTATGGTGCATTACTTTTGCATCAACCAATGCATCTTTTAATGGGCATCCCACCACTGCATTTTTTAGACTGGGAAATTTGTCACTACACCCAAAAAATAGCCATTTCCGGTCATCTCCTGGATCTCAACATTTCCCACACTCCTCCCCAGCACATTCCTGCCCACCACCATACCATATTTACCTATCTACTGTAGAGAAGTATCAGTGTATGCTATGTACATATAATAGGTCACTATAGAACACTTTTTGGTCTGTTTTTGTCCCAATACAAGCTCCAGAGATCTATACATTTAATACAGGAAAAACATATCAAAAACACATTCGCATTTTTTCCCCTTCCATGATAGAATGTATTATAACACTAGTGATATGTTTTTTAGTATATATAAGTCTGTTTCACCACTTTTGTGACCCTCTACAGGTCCCTACACTATTAGATGTAGCATGCACACAAAATAACAAATAGCTTCGCATTTTTTCAGTTTTACATATATAGGCTTTAAAATATGATCCCCAGCAGCCTTTCAATAGTATATACAATATCTCAGAAGCATATGATCACAGGTCCAGTCCCTGGGGTGCTGTATTGATATCCTCTCCTGATGGTTCATCTCCTGGGAAAATTTTCTCTGGGGCTCTGACCTTCCAGAAATGTAGGGACTGTATTTCTAGGTGTATAAAGAGTATATATATGTCATAAATATATGCTAACAGTAGCAGGATCCTCATATATAAACCAATACTTCCTCCTGCTTGCATGGGTGTATATTTTTGCAACTTTGATGGTTATTCTGATTCACCACTGGATACATTACCTAGCAGGTTCATATATGTTACATAGGGTGTATATAAAGGCCAAATATGACCAGGATCAGTGAGCAACAGGGCGGATTATTGATATCATGTACATACTAGATATATTGAGTGATAAGGTATTTTACATGCCATCAGGGAGATATTTTATGATCAGACTGTTGTAGTACATCCTAAATACACTAGGAAGTATCGTCCCAGTGTTATAGGATGATCCACCTAGAATTGAGAGTAGGGCAAGCATATAGATAAGAATTGGACTGTGGGAAACCTAAAAAGTCAAAGCATCGAAAATCAACACTTGATGCACATACAGCTAAGGCCTCCAAATAACTTACATTTACACAACAACCCTTCCACACCACCACTACCCATGGAATCAAGTGCAGGAAAGGTTCTTTGGGTACTTTACTATGTAATTTACTGAGTTTCAAGAAAACCCTTACCCTGTATGTGCATCTATGTGCATCAATTATGACATTTGTAGAGTTTTTCTCCTGTGAAAATCATATTTCACTTCCCTATTCATCAATTGTGGATGAGCGGTCCTATGCTTCTGAGATATTGTATATACTATTGAAAGGCTGCTGGGGATCATATTTTAAAGTCTATATATTTAAAACTGAAAAAATGTGAAGCTATTTGTTATTTTGTGTGCATGCTACATCTAGTGGTGTAGGGACCTGTAGAGGGTCAAAAAGTGGTGAAACAGACTTATATATACTCAAAAACATATAAATAGTGTGATAATACATTCTATCATTGAAGGGGCAAGCGCATAATCCACGTTCATCTGCCTTTTGCCGACTGATTGTGAGTGATGTGATGGCAGACATCAATGTCACTCACCGGAACCAAATGAGGGAATACACTGGAGGTGACACACCTCAATTTACTGTAATAGTTCATTGCCAACGTCCCGCATTCCAGGTTGTCCAACACTGCAAATGTGAATGCAGTCTTCAGCAATGTGAAAGATGCAGGGAAGAGGCCATTTTCAAATAGTTGTATGTCGTGGCTTAGTGCATCGGTGCACTGACAGAATCTGATCATCAGTGAGTGGAGTCCTGACGTATCCACCACCATGGTCGTCTGAGGATCATTGATCAAGGGTATCCAAGGGCCTTTGGTCAAAGGGCCTCTCTCATCACCTTCATCACACCACATGTTGGTCAGTCTGGGGCAATGCTCTCCTGCATGACTGAGGTAGATTTCCAGCCCGATCTTGGTCAAAGAAGTGTCCTCAAAGAATCCCCTGGTCCATTGACTGATCTGATGGAAAGGCATGTGGCTGTAAACTGTCCAACAGCAATGAGTGCAGAATGACATCTGTAGACTCCATCCTTTTGACAGACCAAACACATTCTGTTGGAAGGTGGATCTTCTCACCAAAGAAGCAGGTCCAAGTAATCCTTGGTCTGTTCCTGTCACTTGCGCAGATAGTTATTTTGACTATTGATACTTAGCATCAGTAAATGGGACAAAAAAAGGCACCCTCCCATGAAGTCCTCTGGCGGATCCCTGCTTGGTAGGCAATTTTCTAGGGGATGAATGAACTGATTTGCTTCTGTCATAACGTCAAGCCTTGACAAATCGACCTTTATCTGCCCTAGATGTTCTTTTGTCCTCCCATCGACCCAAAGATGATGCTTTCGGAGGACTCCAGGCCTTTAGCTTTGACTTGACCATGGATCAAAGTGGTGCTGGGATTGTGCGGATGCATTGTTTGGAATGGGATGCTTAGACTTTGGGACAGCTGGGTGCTTACATGCAATTGCTAAATGCCACATGCAATGCATTGTATGTAATAGTCACTTTGATCTCAGGCAAATCATCTGCGGAAATGTTCATGGAGCAATACCTATGATTCATAGTCATTGTTTTTATCATAACTTTGAGAGCACTTCAGGACCTCTGAGTTCACTGCAAACACCGACCCATGCATTTACACTGCTCAAATGAGTCCCGCAGCAATGGGGTTCATGCTATTTGGCACTTTGTAGCCCTTACGTGCACTTATGACAAGGGCATGTCACACATCAGAAGCATTGCTTACAAGACCCAGGCCTCCATTTTCTCTTCCATCAAATGTATCAACCCTCCCCTGCACTCACATTTGCAGCTGTTTACTCTAAGCTACCCCACAGTGACATGGCTCAGACAAAGATAAATACAGGGGATCAGCCTCAGTTGAACGACTGGCTCTGCAGTCCCATGTTCAGGACTGGGAGAAGGTGAGTCGGACTGAGCGACAATGCATCTTCAAAGTGGCAGCCAGGGAGGCCAAACTCTTGGCTCCAACTATGGACAACGAGCTCTTAAAGCAATGCAAAGAGGTGAGTGTTTTGGCTTTGGTATTGGTCATGCTGCATTACAATTGTCACAGACAGAAATACAGGCAGTGGTTTCACTTACGAGCATGAATAGATAATTGTGAATGACATTGGAGGGACCACTCAGACTCCAGTTCATCAACAGGAATTCCGCATCATTCTAGTATAGCTTGCGCTGCTGAACCTTGCTCTTTGATGCCTCGTCGGAGGTGGCACTTAATCCAGTTACTGAGATTGGCTTGCATCTCAGACTCTATGGCTGCTGCTTGTCAATCGATAAGCCACAGGCGGCGCTAGCGCTAAGGTCTTCTCTGAATGAGGTCATAATTAAAATGATGTGGGACGTACAGAAGAAGTCCTCTCAACACCGATCAGCCAAACAAAGTGTGACCAGAATTGTTGTGTCCCTTCTCCATCAGACAACCTGAGTCCAAGGCATATTCGCGGATTATAGCCGAGTTGACAAGCCCACTCATGGCCATATGCATGCATGGCTGTAGTTGCAAAATGGAGATGTTTGGTTATGGTCTCAGAAGAATCTCATACTAGAGAGGTGTGAGCAAGTATTCCGAATGTAATGCGATAGTGGAACTTAAGTCTGAGCATACCTTTGTGAGTGATCTCACCAGAACACACTCTACATCATACAGCGCAACAACAGTAGCCTCAGGTGGGAGAAGTGAAAACAAGTGCTGAAGGAGGGCTACAGGATACTTTTGTTGTTCTCCTGGAAAATCAATGTTAGCAAAGAACAGCAGGATGTCATGACGACAGATCAGTGCCATGATTCCAGTGTAGGAAACATTCATTCTCTGGCCTCACAAAGGACACTTTACCTACTTTATGTTAGCACTCTTATTGCTTACATACTTCAGTCAATCTTTCACCAGTACCAGTCAGAGTCTGAAGTCCACTGTCCTTGTCTTGAGTTTCCTTCTCTCTGTGAGCACTGAGCCTGGAGCAGAAACCCTTTAGGGTCGAACATTGTCTCTCTAGACATAGCAGCTAGGCAGTGCAAGACCCAACATTACTCTGCAAGCCTGCAGAATTGTTGTACCCACACCGGTGTCATCACAATTATCCATCACCACTTTCTGCTTTTTGCTGTCAGCGGCCTCATAAGCAGTTTCACATTGATCAACAGCTTTGTCAGGGACAATGGGGGTATGCGCCTTTGGGGGGTGCTTACGTTGGGCGTCTATATGGTGGCCGACTTTGTCAATGAAGTTTTTTGGGATAAAATAGGTAGGGTCGTAGAATGGGGGACAATCACCGGCAGCACAGCAATGACAATGTTGGAAATTCCCATCTGTTGCGACATGTATATCACCTCCTTTATCCATGGGCCTACCATGCAGTATGCCACCCAAGCAGGCAGGACATCATTGGACCAGAAGTGGTGCACATCGACCTGGATGTAAGGTGGATGGTGAAAAATCAGTGTCATGCAAGGAGGCTTGGAAATTTGTTATGTGATTGCGACTTTGTTGGAGAATCATCTCAAGTTGTCATTCAAGTTGAATTTGCAGGATGTTGAACCACTGAACAGCATAACTGAGACCCTGACGAAATGGGTCTTGGATAAGTTAACCCTTCGAAAGCTTGTTGGTAGTAATTTGAGTATGTAATTGAAACTTACCTGTGTGTTGGTCACCTGGAAGCCCCGCCGAGAGTAATGATTTTTTAGCACTGATGTGAGAGCGTTGATCGTGTCACACAAGCATTCAAACAATGCACAGTAGAATGAAAGCAAATCAACAGATACAGCCATTTGAGGCTGTGAAGGCACAGTTGGGAATAGATTATGGTGGAGAAGTACCTGTGGGAGAGTGGAACATGTGCAGCTTAGCACATCTATAGATGCATATCCCAAGTAAGTGTCAGTGTCCACTTCCATGATACAGAAGTATAAGCATATGGTCAAACAATAAACACATCAATGTCATCTGTTTTGGTGTACATGAGAGTCTCCCAGCACATGCAGATATGACTGAATGAGTTTTTTCTAGTGGTTTCCCCTGCGTTCATCCCAAGTAGAGAAGTAGAAGATCAATGAGAGTTGGGATGAGGTCGCTCCAGTTACCATACAGTAAACTAGCCGATCTGTCTGTGGTAATCCATTGTTTGACTGGACTATCAATTGCTAGGATATCAAAAGGTGGTTCATTGAATGTTTCCACGTCTTTGAAGTGAAGCGCCATGGAATCATCATTCTCTACAAGTTGGGGGTGCTTGGCAGTATCATTATCTGATGGATGAGGAGACGACACCTGCAAGTTTTGTTCTTCCGAGTCATCCTGTGGCTTCATAAGTTTCTTCATTTCAGCCAATAGTCGGTGGTGCTTTGCCTCTGCACCTGGTAACTCAACCAATGTTTGTGTTTTCTGTTTATCTCAAGCTCTCCTGGGGCTCACAAAGTGATGACCTAGGCCAGATATTACAAGTTGAGCTTTACGAGTAGGATGAGGTGTTGAGTAAGACATAGTGGAGGGAAGAAGAAGAGAAGAGAATGACATACCACTATGAAAAAGGGAGCTGTGCTAAGTGCAAGGGAGGGCGGTACAGGAGGTATTGGAGGGTGGTGCAAGAGGTACAGGAGGTATAGGAGGGTGGTGCAGGATATATTGGAGGTATCTAAGGGTGGTATTAGAGGGTGGAGCAGGAGGGGTCAGAGGTATTGCAGGAGGGACGAGAGGTGTTGAGGGTGGTATTGCAGGGTGGGGCAGGAGGGATTGGGGGTATTGCAGGAGGGACGAGAGGTGCCGGTTATTAATAGATGGTGGGAGGGTGGGTCCCAGAGACTACTTTTCCATAAAATATAAACTGGGTCTGATAGACCCTTTATAGGCACCAAGAAGTAATGCCTGAGGTGATATATTCGCCCTACACAATCAAGTGGACAAGCTTCCTCACCACATCCTATCATTCTGATGTATCAACTATGACACTGTCACAAAAATACTGATACATAAGTGTGAGAGTCTGTTATAGTGGTGCTACTACTGCAATAATACATCAGTCCCTGTGGTGATACATTATACAGATACCATATTCACATTTTCAGCCATATAACATGAGAACTTCTCCACAACACCCAAAACATAGCCCATTTTGGGTATCTCCACAATATGAACCCTTCCCACACCCTCCCCAATCCATCCCCAGCTCACCATCACACCACAATTAGATACAGCTTGTAGGTAAGTAGTATTATGGGTTATATGTATATAATAGAACACAATAGACCACTTTTCTGTCCATTTTTGCACCAATGCCTGCTACAGGGCCTCTGCAAGTATGATATAATAAAAAACATATCAACAACAGTTTTGCAATTTTGACCCTTTGGTATTATATTGTTCTAGAGTGTTTAGAATATGATTATAAACATATATTAACTCATCCCTGCCCTTATTTGACCTCCTAGAGCGCCCTATATCAATTACTATACTATACTAACATAAACCATAAAATAGGTTCGCTTTTTTTGACCTTTAGGTATATAGACTTGCAAACATAATTCCCAGCATCCTTTCAATAGTATACACAGCATATCAGAAGCCTGTGTTAAAAGGATCAGTTCCTGTGATGCCATGTACTTACCCTCTCCTGGTAGTTCATACCCTGGGAATTTTTTCCTGTAAAATAAATGTGTGGTTATGGTCCCACTATGTGTTTAATGAGAGAAATATATGAATATCTTTATATCTAACTAGCATCTAGGTCGAAGATGATGAGGACTAGAGTGAGATGAGTCTCAGTGTGATGTTAGGACAACACTGAATATATTAATACCTAGAATGAGACGAGTCTAGGTACATATGAGTTAACAAGAGAGTGCGAAAGAACTACTAAGTGGTACTCACCTCAGCGTGATGTTGGGACAACACTGAGGTGGGACGACACAAACAATGCTACTGATATACGAGCAGGGCGGATCTGTGGCTGAGTGTCAAAGGTGAAACTGTACAGTATGTAGCGTATGGTGCAAGATGATAACAAGAGGCGGAGGCATATGTGCTGAGATAAGAAAAGACTGAATGCAGACATACAATCACCAAGACTACCAACAGAAGATTTTGTCAAAAATAAGCTAAATAGAATGTAGACCACCCCAATATCCTGTACTAGACTATACTCTAAGAGTTAAGGCAATGTGGAAGTGTTGTGGTGGGGCAGGGATGAGTTTATATATGTTTATAATCATAT
>QFEN01000501.1:0-11642 GCA_003316125.1 Auricularia polytricha
AGAATGGTTTCTCTTCCCGGACCATAGTCGTAGCAGGACACTCGTTCGGAGGTTGTTCGGTGTATGCCATGCCATTCGCAGTTCAGAGACCTGTTGAATCTCACAATATTGCACAGAACGTTAGCCGCGTTGAAATTCCCGGCCTTGTTTTCCTCCATGATCCTCGTCGATCCGATCATTGATGTATTCCCAGAATTTACATTGGAGCACGCGCAGCACATGGTTGGGATTACATTGCTAAGGCGCGAACAATGGCCATCACGGTGCTTAAACTTTGATAATCACCCTTGTGTCAGAGTACTGACTATGATTGTAGGGAGGACGCCTTGCGTTCGCTCAAATCCTCACCCATGTTCTCTGCTTGGCATCCCGACGTACTTCGGCTCTATGTCGATTACGGACTGTACGACGATGAAGGTGGATACGTCAGATTGAAAACGCCTCCCATTCACGAGGCTCTTATGTTTGCGAATCCACGAGCTGGTCGCGAAGCCTGGGAGTTAATGGAAAACCTTGATGAGAGTATTGAGCTCCTGTGGATTCTCCCCGGAAATGAAAGCCTCGACGTGTAAGCAAGGGCGGCAGGACCAAGTTTGGTTACTGATAGGCACTATCTGACAGATCAATGTTAGTGGAAATAAGGAAGCAGCGTGCTTGGCGCAGACCCGCAAATTCATCTAACATTATCCTCAAGTCATCTAGCCATCTTGTCTGTATCTCACTCTAAATTGTTTCCATAGCTAACATAATTGTAACCTAGATTCCTCAGGAGTCTCCAGAGGAGCTTGGTACGTTGACCTAAGGGATTAATTGATTGACAACTCACTATTCATACAGCGCGAGTTATGGCCGACTTTCTGCACAGGAAATACGATATTATTCCAAGGAAGTCAAAGCTTTAAAACTGTATACATGAATGGAGCGACATGATATAACTGGAAACCTTAGCATCGACTCCGGCGAACCTATATTGATGAGTCAAGTGTATCAATTCTTTAGGAGGATCTTTTTTGAAGGTTGGAATTGTTGTTTGTAATTTTACTAGTCCGTCAGGTTATTGATAATTAGGGTAGTTTGTTCCAGTAGAGGAGTTTATAGTAGTCATCGATTATCATTGGCGACGCGCGATTCACCCCGTTTACCATGAGAATTGTGAAGCATGAAAAACACCGACGATGGTCCACTGTCATGCTACTATCTCCATATTTCTATGCAAGGCCAAAACAACATCACGGCTCAAAGCTTGCATCACAGTCGAGCCCACTCCAAAACAAGTGGCTTCTGCTGCGATGTCTCAACCCGAGGGGAGCTATAAACAGGCAATGTCTTGCTAAATTCCTCCCAGTGCTCATCTGATATGATGGGCGATGTGACGTATGGCTCAACCTCCATCGCAGCGAGCAACTCATCCAGGTGGGGCAAAGCTGCCGACAAAGCAGCATCCTCCATACGCACGATGGTCTGCCGCGTAAACATACCACGCTCTACATACCACGCTGAATCCGTCTTGACTGCGTTGATGAGATACAGATCGATGAGATACTGTGAAACGCCTTGGTCGACGGCAGCGTCGTAGGCCATGCGGTGTCCCATAGACTCGACCATCAGCTGACATTGCGGCTGTACGTATTGCATGAACGCTTGTGTGAAGTCGGCTGAGGAGGAGATTGTCTCAGTTGCCTCCTTGAATAACGAGACTTCATGCAATGCAAGGGGGCTGGTTTGATGTGTCGAGGGCGGTAACGTGTACGTCTGCGCCAAGGTATCTGCCACGAGTCCTATAAGTTGTCCGTAAATATTTAGCTTCCACAGAGGTCGATGTGCAACACTGACGCATGGATAACCCTATCATCTTTGGTCAGTATGACATCACCAGCGAAGTCTAAAAGTCACCAACCTAGAATGTCGCCTTCAGCAATGCTAATTCCCCTCATCTCGCTCTGCGAAACAGTTTAATTGTCGCTCTAACATGACTGTTCAAGAGAAGGCGCTCGTACATAATGATTGGACAGCCGATTATATTCGAAGAGGCCTTGAGCTCCGAGTCTTTCAGACAGGGCACAATTTGCAATCTGTGCGTGTTGAAGCCCGACTGCTTTACAGCAAGCCGCGACGCCATGTCGCACACGAACATCAAGATTCTTGTTCGTGAACTGTTCGATAGCCCATTTATATAGAGTTTTTAGCACAAATGCCTGAGCGATGGCATGTAGTAAGGGGAGCTGCTGCGTCCGGTATGAAAGTATGGGCAAAGGCTTTCCATGCACACCGGTGACATGACGGCGCTGAAAGTAACGCGCGGCGATGTATGATGACATCTGGAGATTAGGGATTGCAATTGAGCCAAGTGCTAGCGACCCGACCGCGACGCGCCATATGGAGGACATAAAGTCACGATGTATTCTGTCGGACTTGTTGAGGTTCCCCAGAAGGGCTGAAGGCGGTAGACGGACATGATGGAAGCTTGTCAGCGAATGGTTGACGGGAGCCGAGCCTCCTCTAGGAGGTAGTAACCTATTTGTGAAGGATTAAGTGGGTTTGAGATGGTTGGAACAAAGGGAACTCACTTCGAAGTCACCCCACTGCACATATCGTATCCGTCGCTTATGTTGACTAGAAACGGTCTAGGTCCACGACATTCACCGTTCACGTAGAGTTGTGCGAAAACAATGGCGATACATGGAAGACCTTTCACTGGAACAGTTGGCGGCATGAATCTAAGATATTGTAATTAACAGTCCTCCTCAAAGAGATACAGATATCACACTTTTCATCAGAGGGCGAAGGCGTATGAAGATCAAATTCGCCCGATGGGAGAAGTGTTGCTGATGTCTTCATTCGGAAGATGTCTAGTCCTCTCCCCAGCTCGGTAAGGCAGAATTGGCCACTGCGATGGGATCATGTAGTGTTCGCACAAAATTGATATTACAGCTTACTCACCTAACATTCCATCGAAGAATGTCCTCGACGAGAGGAACCCATTCTGGTCTCGTAGTCGCAGCATATTGTGCAAGCGTTCCTGCCACCAAATTGTACTGGATTGTCAGCAGCGTGGACGCGGCCCCATCTAAACACAAGATGGGGTCTGTGTGCAAGTCCCAGAATTTTTTCGTCAAATCCAAAGTGTCATGAAGAGTGATGCCTGTAATGCGAGATCAAGATGTGCCCCATGAATAAAAAAAGTTCTATGTGCACCATGTGCTAAGCCAATAGCCCTGGCTCTCTCGTACGAGAGAACCACTCGAGCATCACGGCTGAGGAGCTCAGAGCGTTTTTTGAATAGATCTGACTGTGAAAGCTGAAATGTGGATGCCATCATGAAGCGAGTGAGGAAACAGAGTAGCTACCTGATATATGAACAGCAATTGCTCACATATATTGAAGGACGTACAGGGCCGAAATCACGCATTTTCCAGGGTAGCAGATTGGCAGTCCGCTGAACGCACCTTCAATGATTCAACATGCCACATATTCAAGAAGACCACCTGATGACATTGTGCGCTTTAGTCTAGAGCTCATCACCTGTCTGGTCGATCTACTGTCAATTTTGTCAAATGGACACAAGAGAGTGGACCAACTACCCGTTACTTCCAGTAACTTGAAGTAATAAAAAGGAAGCGATTAAGACTTACTGTCACTAATAATTAAGTAACTGTGCGACATGCAATTGGCGCTTCTGTAGTGCCGAGGATTTCGGAATCTTGATAAACGTGAGCTTACATATATATATGTTGGACCCCGCAAGTTGTGTCGGAGCAAAGGTACCAGTCTTATTGTCTTCATCGTCCTACTCGTCGAGCTCGCGGTCTGTGGGCACAGGATCCTCCGCCAATTTTTGTCAGCCCTTGTGCCCGCGAACGCCGCGGCCATCTCTCTGCGTCCTGCCTAGAACCCTTGACACCAATCCCACTGCTGCTTCTTCTAGCTATGCTGTTACCGCCAGTTGATTTTTCCGCTTCCAATGCAGGGGCCAGTGCATCTGCATCAACATCCAGCGCCAGATCCCCCAACGCGCTCGCCAACAATTTCCACCATGTCCTGTATTTTTTTTCTCATCGCCTCGCAGCTTTACCCTGGGAAGAGACATTAACAAAGAATGAAAGCTGAATGTATGAGAGATCATGCATGTCGAGGCCGTCATATACTACTGCTCGGCAGTGATGGCTACAACATAAAGCTGAAGCGAAAATATTGAGTTGAGTCTGGGGTCTTTTCGTTGTGAATGCCGTGAGGGTGTTAGGACTTTGTGAAGGCTACTCGAAGGAACCCGAGTAGGGTCCGAGTGATAACAGGGTACCATGATCCTAAGCATGGGCGAAACGAAATCTGGTCCGAAGTGTGTGCGAGTGACCTCTTACCATCCTTTCAATGCCTCTTCAAGTTGTTGAGCAGAATGGCAAACGACATCTTTGATCGGCCAAAGAGCGCTCGTTTTATGGTGCTCATGAATGTGTACGGTTTTGCTAAGTATAGTTCGATTGAGGTGCAGAAGGACTTGAAGTTGACTGCCAGTACTGCAGTGATCCAAATTATCTTTGGAAACGTTGAATCCGGTCGGTTTGCCTAAAACTCTATGGCTGTAGTAGACAACAACTGGGGGAAATACAGCTGCATTATGGTGGTAATTCATAGTAACTTACTAGTGCTGCCGCGGTCCGGTCCAGAACCGTGGTTCGAACCTGACCAACGGTCTGGTTCTAGACAGTCCGGTCCACTGCGACACCATCGAACCTGACCGAACCGAAGTATGGTTCTCGGTCTGTTGTCTGGGATGGTTCTCTATCGGCCCTAAACCGTTCAGAACGGTTCCGAACCTCATGTTGTCAATATTCTGTTTGGATGCGAAGATGACGGTTCTGAATGGTTCCGAGAGTCATGTTGCCAGTATTCTTTTCGGATGCGAAGACAAGTTCTGCTGTTTGCCTTACTTATACTACATACAGCCAGTCTCAATTGCAACTCGGTGATATTTCCAACTATTGTTCTACGATGACTGGATTTAATTCGTCCGCATGTCGTGCAGACGGGAGCCTCAAGGATGCATCCGAGATCACATTTTACCATGATGCTGATGCTGATGATGTCCCACTACCTCCATCTGGTATGCAGCCAGCCTCATCCAATGTATTCTCCGTCCTCTTGAATTCTGGATGGCAAGCGGCCACATTTGTCGCCGGCGCTAGACACTCTGGTCGACCATCCAAGCCATCTGCTCGACTTCATGATGCCGATAATCTCTGTGACCGAAGATGAGGTAGGCTGAGTTGTCATTATAGTTTTGGCCACTACTGATGAGACGTGATTGCAGGCACTACGCTCAACCAGTATTTCGCAAGTCACTACACTATGTTCGCCCAACCCTTGCCGAAAAAGATATTCCGCACCACACAAAGTTAACGAATACCTCATGGCACGTGCAGACACTGTGGTTAACACCATCAAGGAACGTCTAGCTGTAAGTTTCCATACTGTCCCATCAAAGCACTGCTGCCAGTACTGACATGTTTTGTGTAGAATATTTATGGTCAAATTTCCATGACCTTTGACTTGTGGACGTCCATCATTGGCGATCCGTTTTTTTTTGTTACCAGACACTAGATTCAACACGAGTTCTAATTTCTAGTTAGATTCATTCATTGCAGTATCCGACACTTCCTCGGATTGTGCGTGATTATCTTCACATTCAGGGGAGCGCAGTTCCGTCTGAGCAAGCATTCTCTAGCGGGGGCATCACATCTACCATCCGTTGTAATTCTCTGGCGCCATCCACCTTTTCTGCGCTACAACTCCTGAAGGCAGCATACAAGTATGGTTATATTTCAGCGGTTTCAGAAGCATCAAGGGAGTCAGCTGCATTGGCTAAACTTTCAGAACTCCTTCAAGTTCCAGATGTATAGAATTTCACTGTACAACTTATTTTCGCAAATATAATCTATGTTTTGGTCCGGTTCACGTTCAAACCTTGAGAGAACCGGACGAGACCATTCTGAACCATTCCCGTTGGTCCGGTTCTGTGTTCAATAATATGTCCTGGACCAGACGCAGATTCGGTTTGTGGTTCTTGCTCACCCGGACCACGGCAGCACTAATAGTAGCAACAAACAATAAGAATCAAGAGTCCGAGTCAAGACTCCAACATTAGTGGCTAGTAAAACCCTACCACAAAAATATAACATAGAACTACACACCAATATGAACAAAAACAATTCTCTGCTCGAGCGGCACCTTATTCTTCACGGAGTACGTAGCATGGTTGAGTGCCGAGGCCGCCTTCGTGCAGTCTGGCATGTTACCCTCCTCCAAATCCTTGAACAACTTCTCGTAGAAAGCTTCGACAACGTGTTTTGCGACATCGTCATCAACCACCCACAGCGTGCCAATGACGCTCTTGAATCCCGAAAACTGCAGACCAGCAGCGAGGTGAATGGCTTCGTCGGGCGTCTTGTCATCGCCAACGGCGGTATGGCACGCTGACAAGAATGCGAATTCAGCTTGCGGAGCATCATTCTCCATGATATCAAGCAGCGTAAGAGGTTTGTCTCTCATGGCGAAACACGAATTGTAAGGCTGCTCGCGATCCTGCTTGCCATGACAAGCAAGGTGCACCCAGGTGTTGCGACGCAAAGCTTCGAGTGCACCTGCCTGTGTGGCTTCTTCTCCCGAAAGATTGGTGAACTTAACCTGCGCGGGCACATGTGTACGGACAAGCTCAAGCTCGCGGCCGACAGCTACGAGCACCGTGCCTTGCCCTGTGCCTGGTTGACCTTGTCCAATCGCCGCGAACGACGGGGTCACGTGTGTCTTCATCGTCTGTCGAGATCTTATTAGAGCCGAAAGTGTCGGAGTGTAAGAGCAGATGTACAAGTCCTCCAGACATAGTTCCCGCCCACGCCCATCTGCCATCATTCGAGAGGGGTGCGCTGCATGGAGAGGAATGGAAGTGAAGGCTGCAGTCGGACACAGCCATATTCTGGAGCGATGCTGCAATTTCAGATCATTGTGGAGGACCTTGACGATGGGTAGCATGATCTCATCCCAGATCTTCCGCAGGAGTACTATCAGGTCCGTCCTGGACTGCTTTGGGCCCATAAAAGACGCGTGTCGTATCTCCCTGGAAAAGTCGTCCTTCAGCATGTTGAGAACCGCGAGAGTGAGAGATGGGAATGGAACGTGGTGGGGCTCCCCTGACGTTGGGACAATGAGGGCGTTGCACGAGTACTTGCTCGCAATGAGAATGATGACCGGCCCATGACACGCTGCTTCTTGCAAGTCTGTGTACGACGGATGGAGCAGGAATCGCGAGAAACCTTGAACATTACGAATTTCAGCCACCGTAGCTTCCCATTCCGTCGTAAGTCTCCTGTATTCCCTTGCTGCTAAGTCAGCAGTGGCTCTGTCGGTGATGGCTGCAGATCCCTGAGCATCTGAAAGGCGCTGGCTGAGTTGCGAGAATCTGTGAGCTAGGATTGGATGCGCAGACTTGAGGTCTTCATGTGGAGTTCTGAGTCGAGAAGCCAGCGACCACTGCTGGCCACGGCCATGCTCCACGAATTCGACCGCCTGTCGTAGATTATCACGGCGTATCGCACATGATGTTGCATCTACTGGCAGTGTTCTAGCCTGAAGAAAAGCAACAACAGCTTCGCGCTGTGAGATAATCGACGATCGCGTCATCACATGGTTGTCAAAAAGCTCCAAGCACATTTGGTATGCTTCTAGGGCAGACTCGTGTTGATTGACTTCTGCTTGGCGAGCCCAGTGAATAGCCCCCCAGATACGATTAGGAAATCCTTGGGTAGGGTGTTTTGATGCCCGCCTGAAGTTCTCCACTGCAAGCGACAAATCAGCAGGGTTGTATAGAATTTGATACCGAGACAGATAGGCCTCCTTGAGCCATCTGTAGCTGAACCATCTATCCGGGTGCAGTGGAGTCAAAGCCGCCAATGACTCTTGGCAGAGACAAATGGCTTCCTCAATATCTTCGTTCTTCCGTGTGTCCATGAAACGAGAGCAGAGTGCTGAGCCCAAATTTTGAAGAGTTGTATGGCGCTGTGGGTGATCATGCTGCTTTAACCGAAGGGAGTCGCGGTACAGATCGATGGCCTCGTCAAGATCCTCGCTACTAGCAACCAATCGATCATATCTGGCTTGGAACGCGAGGGCAAGGTTGTTAAGCGTGGTGTCACGATCTGGATTCCCAGGTGGGCGCAACGACAGTGCCTCACGAAAGAGACTGATGGCTATGTTGATGTCATTACTGCCACAGCGTTCGTTGAAACGGGTGCGGAGGACGCCCCCTAGGTTGTCCAATGATGCATCACGAAATCTGTGTCCAACAGGGCGCAGGCGCAGCGCTTCTTCGTGCAGAGAGATGGCCTCATCTAGGTCATGAGATTCGCCTTGGTAATCGAAGCGCAATCCGAGTGAAACGGCTAAGTTATTCAAGTAGGTACAACACTTAGGATGTCCCTCTGGGCATAGAGAAACAGCTTCACGACGAAGTTGTATACTCTCATCTAGTTCATCAATGCTGCCGCATTGTTGAAAGCGTGCTTCTACTGCCTGTGCAAGCTGGTGGATGGCCTGGGGACGATGTTCATGGCCCAGAGGACAAAGCTCGAGCACGATTCGTCGAAGTCTGATGCCTTCGTCGGATGCGTCTGTTGGAAGTTTGTTGCATTCGCGGATCAAATAATCCACACCATTTTCCCTTGTCACGGTGCTCCGAAGATAGGTGCCTTCTGGACAAAGGGGTAGTAGTTTATGATAGATTTGGGCGGATTCGCATATATCTGCGGTGATATCTTGATAGTCATAACGCCAGTTCAGCGCTTCAGTGAGATGATACAGAGATAATGGATGATCGGGGTGGCCTTGTGGACGCAATGCAAGGGCTTCGTGAAATAGAGAGATGGCAGAGTCGATGTATTGACGATCTTGTTGAATGTAACCTCGAAGGCGGGCCCACGCGAGGTTGGTGAGAGCCGCTCCGCGGTCAGGATGGCCGACCGGACACTGTGCTACGACCCACTGAAAATAGTTATCAGCGCCATCCAGGTGAGAGACACCCGCGCTGCTCCTCATATATTTGGAAAATCGTGTGTGGCCTGCATCTGTGCGCCGAGTAATCTCGCACTTGACAATTGACTACAGTTTGCGTATTTTTAGATAAGCCAAGACACGGGGGTTGGCATCACTCACATCATTAAGTAGCGCGTCGTCATTGTGTTTGCAAGTATGCGCAAAAGCGATCTTGATCATGAGAGAAGGGCAGATATCATCAACGGGTGGAAAGGACAAGTCTACAGACAGTTAGTGGATGTGCATGAATATAAAGCAGATCAGTCACCAAAAGGTTCATCTCCATGACCGAGCAGCTCATTCCATGATGTTTCGAGTTTGCCAATGAATTCTCCGTGGCCTAGCATTTGATCGAGTTCAAAGGATGCCCTGATCTCGAAGAATAACTTAGGTGACGCATGTGATGATCTACAAACTGATGATCAGTTCTCGGGTCACATCCGAAACTACAGACTTTACAGAGTCACGGTATCGCGCCACGCTACAGATTCGTCGGATGACAATACTCCGATATCTGATCTCCAGCGTCTCGTCTCGCCGAATTTGATAGACACGTAAATGCCAGCGGGTATGCGCTCGGAGGGGACTTTGAGATTCTTTCCGCTGAGGACTGTTGATAGAGTTTGAATATCATGAGGTGAATACGACATAGAGTGACTCACGTTCAAGTCTGATATATTGGCCTTCCAAGCTACTGGTCATAATGGCGCAGTGAAAAGGAATACGGATGGTTGAGGATGGGGCTGAGTGGTGGGTTGTAAGATAAGACAAGGGGTAGGATATGGGGGCTGTGGGTGAATTTCAGGGAAGATAATTCAGGGCATGCTGCACGTATGTCAGACTGTCAATGACTGGTCAGCACGATAGCCTAGATTTTGCTGAAGGCTGAGTTCAAAATATGACAGACTAACGGCATGTGCTAGAGAAAAGTCATCATATCAATCATGGGCGGAAGTAGCTCACTAAGGGAGGTTGCTGGTAAGTAATTGGCGGCGGTGTGAGTCTCGGAGCACCTTCAGTCGCTGACCCAGCTTTGCGCCTGTTTGCGAGGCATCCATCACTCCTACCAGTCATTCTTCAACACGGTGACCGCAGGGCAATAGATATCATATGAGCTTATAGCATATACATAGGTGACTATGTGTCGTCGAATGCAAGACGTTCCGAACTTTCGGTGTTAGACACATGCCCGCAGTAGCATGCAGTGACTACAAAGAACGCTGGTGACGGTCAACGCACTGAAAATGAATTCTAGGAGGACAAATGGTGGTGGCTCACCAGATACAACTTGAATGAGGGTGTTGACGTTGACTATGGTACACTGGACCCACTCGATGGCGAGGAAAGCAAACTGGTTGATCACAACGGTTATTTGGATGCGGTCTGATAAGGTATGTATTAATATCTCATACTATTTTTAACACATCATCTAGCGTCTCACCTGTCTCTTCCGATCTCGAAGTGTACGTACCTAGGCCCCCTCCGTATCAACTCGAACAAAGGTAGCGAGATCCATGCGGTGAACCTCCAGCGATGCAGCTCGAGGGCACGGCGACAAGTGAGTACTAGTATCAGTCCCCTCTACAGAGCCAACGTAGTAGGCGTTTGGTTCGTTCCTTGATATTTGCTTGTGCGCAAGACTCGAGTTGAGGAACGTAGTACGCCAGGACTATACTCTACATGTGCACATTCTAGTACATCAGCGTGTTGAGAACTGCGAGGGTGAGAGATGATCGGAACGGAACGTGGTGGTAATCTCCTGACATTTGGACAATGACGGCGTTGGACGAGTATTTGCTAGCAATGAGGATGATGACTGACCCATGAAACGCTGCCTCTTGCAATTCTGTATACGGTGGTGGGAGAGGAATCGCGAGAAAGATTGAATATCGCGGATTTCATCCACTGTAGCTTCCCACTGCTCCGTAAATCTCCTGTACTCTCTTGCTGTTAAGTTAGCTGTAGCTCTGTTAGTGATGACTGCAGATTCCTGAGAATCAGAAAGGCACTGACTGAGTTGCGAGAATCTGTAGACTAAGATTGGATGCGCGGACTGGAGGTCGTCCAGCGACCACTGCTGTCCATGGCCCTGCTCCACAATTTCGACTGTCCGACACAGATTGTAACAACGTATGGCACATGGTTCTGCATCTACTGACAGTGTTTTAGCCTCAGAAAAGACACCAGCGGCTTCGCGTCGTGAAATACAGATGATTGTGCCATTACATGGTTGTCAAAAGATCCAAGTCTATTCGAATGCGATCTGAAAAGCCTTGAGTAGGGTCTGAAGTTCTCCACCGCAAGCGAAAAATCGGCAACGAAACATATAGGCCTCCTTCGGCTAAAGGCAGCTGAAACATCTATCAGGGTGCAGTGAAGGCAAAGTCACCAATGACTCTCGGATTGATCGCTGTGTACATATCGCCAGGTCAATGCTTCGGTGAAATGATACAGAGATAATGGGTGACCGAACTGACCTTGCGGACGCAATACAAGGGCTTCGCAAAATAGAGAGATAGCAGAATCGATGTCTTGACGATCCTGGTAACCTCGAAGGTGGG
>QFEN01000501.1:12670-32307 GCA_003316125.1 Auricularia polytricha
ACATCAGCGAAAGTGGCTCACCAAGGGAGGCTGTTGGTAAGTACTGAGCAGTCGTCTGAAGTGGTGATGCGAATATCCGAGTCAGAACGCCTTGTGTTGCTCAGCCAGCCTTTGAGCTGCTTGTGAGTCTTGTATCACTCCTACCAGCCATTTAGAGTGAGTACAAGGCAAGGTGATACCACATACATGTGACCGATGAGGTTCCGGTGTTACAAGCGAATGGCACCGATACTCCAAATAATCTCCCTGAATGAAGACGACGTCGAGCACGACAAAAGGTCACTGAACCGTTGATGTTGTCACGGTGATGTAGTTTGCAAGTCAACGTTGCCCCTGAATGGCGCCTAAGTCACGTGCAAGTGGTTGAACACGAGTGACTTGTAAGGCTGGAGGGCAGACGCATGCCCGCAGTAGCCTGCAGTTGGGACTACAAATAACGCTGGCGACATTCAGCCTGGGTTTGTACTGAAAATGGATTCTAGGAGGACAGTCTCCGATTTTTATCGTGGAGGTTCGCCATCGACGCCTTACTACACAGCTCATCCATCCCCAGAGCCTCAATCTGACGAAGAGGAGCAGCCACTGGCAGGCCCATCCAAGCTCACACTGGATCTGCCCGTGTTCTCTCTCAACTCAAATACTGCTCTCCAGCTCTCCGATGATGAAGATGATGAGCACTCGAATCTACACTTGAACATCAATTTCAATCTCTCACTAGATTTCAGTCAAGCTACGCTGGGACACTCTCGCCCGCCTTCACCAGCACCAACCGCAGACTTTAGCATGATATCACCACCAAGCAGTCCCTCTTATGTCCAATACCACTCTCAGTTCCTTTCACCACCACAAGGACGAAACACCCTTCCTTTCTTTCGTACTTCTCCGACCCGCACTTCTACCCATCTACGAAGTCACACTATAGCCTTGGGAAGCGGTACTAAACGCCGCGTTCGTCCGAATATCACAAAACTTTGGGAAAGCATATCTTCCCCATCTCCTCGGGGGAGCAAATCCTCACCCACGCTCAAACATCCATCCCCCATCCATAGGCACTTTCCCAGGTCCTCACCTAATCTCTTGCGCGCAAAGCGCAAGATCAAACGTCCTTCAGTAACAGACGTATTTGGTTGTGGGTCCGGGGTTCAGGGTAATGTCAATGGGGGTGCAGACATAGACTACGGTGCACTAGACCCACTTGACGGCGAGGAAGGCGAACTCGTCGATCACGACGGTTATTTCGATGCAGTCCAATGCGATCTGACAGGTACGTACTTCCCGTGTCTTCTTTATACAGAACTGACATTTATCATGTAGCTTCCCCATCTTCCTACACACACTCCGTTTCACCCTCACCCCTCACTACACCAACCTCATCTCACCTCTGCCTCTTCCGACCTTACACCCCTTCCCAAGCCCACACCCTCTGTCCCACATCATACGCCTCAGCCTCCACATCCACTTTCACGTCTACGCAATACCTCCCCCCCGCCCAAACATCCCTCCCCCTCCCCCCAGAACTCACTTTACACATCCTCTCCCTCCTTCCCGTACGTTCAGTCCTAGCATGCATGCTTGTCTCCAGCTCCTTTTATGCGCTAGCCAAAGACACAGGCGTCTGGTTAGGAGTATGGAAAGGCAGAGAAGGCCGTCCAAGAGTCCGAACCCGCACACCCCGCCAAAACCCATATAACTATTCCTACTCCCATAGCTTTTCATACGGACTGGGTCCTTTAGTAAACTACATGTCTTCCTATTCCTTCCCCCGAAATTCCGTCCCCAGTTTATCCTCTTCTTCCTCTGAAGACGACTCGGGTTCGGATGCGTCGTCGCTGCGTTACGCCCATGCAGATGAAGGTGTACATGGATTCCCGCTCCTTGAGGACTCTGAAGATGTGGAGGGAGATGGCCCTAGTGGGTGGGCCGTCGATTGGGATCGGGTCGAAGCGTTAAGGCACAGCGGACGCTCGAGGGGCGTGTTTATGGATGAAGAGGAATATGCGAACCGTACATCAATCCGCATCCCTTACCAAGATCTGATCTTAAGAAGAGGCACGAATTTAGGCCCTCTCCGTCTCAACTGGCACACCCTCTACCGCTCTCGTACCATACTCGAAAAGCGGTGGCGAGATCCGCGCGGCGAGCCTCGGGTGATGCGAATCGAGGGGCATGGCGACAGGTGAGTTTCAGTTCCATCTCTCCTCTTTGCGTCTGAATTCAAGTTTAACTTGGATTAACGCACGCCCCACAGCGTCTACTGCCTCGACTTTGACTCGCGACGAATCATCACAGGATCTAGAGACAGAACCATCAAAGTGTGGTGTATCCGCACAGGCGAGTGTCTTGCGACGTTTGAGGCGCATTTGGGGAGTGTGTTGTGTTTGAAGTTTGAGAAGGATTTTGATGCGAGGCGATCTTTATCTCGCCGGGCTGGTCTTAATGGTGACGAAGAGCAGGGTGGTGTGAATGAGGGGGAGGAGGAAGAGGAGGAATCGCACGGTATGATGGTATCTGGTTCTTCCGACTGCACAGTACGCGTCTGGGACCTACACGCAAAACATCGCGGTTCAAACATACGGGCGGATGTACGTGCGATTTTACGGGGTCATTCTGGGGGCGTGTTGGATTTGAGGATGGATGAGAATTGGATTGTTAGCTGGTAAGTTCCCTCTTCTACCCATGTCTGATCTCCCAAAATCACATCTCATATTTCTGTCATCACACTACCCAACACTAACCCCCTAACGTACTTAGTTCCAAAGACGCACTCATCAACGTCTACTCCCGATCCACACTTACTTTAAACGCCGTCCTACAAGGCCACGAAGGACCCGTCAACGCTATCGGTCTCGAAGGTGGGAGAGTGGTAAGTGCGAGTGGGGATGGTAGGATGATGTTGTGGGATGCTGCTAGTGGGAGGTGTTTGAGGGTGTTTGAGGGGCATGAGAGGGGGTTGGCTTGTATCGAGTTTAAGGTATGTTTTTTCCTTCCGTCTTTTTTTCCTTTCTCCGTTCTTTGACCTACCCAAAGTGTCGTCGTTGGTAATCAGTAGTTTACTGACCCAACCCCACTAGGACGACTTAATCCTAAGCGGCTCAAATGACTGCACCATCAAGCTCTGGCGCGCATCAACAGGGGAATGTCTGCATACCTTTGTGGGCCATACGTTGTTGGTCCGCGCGTTGTGTTTTGATCCGAGGACTGGGTATGTGGTTAGTGCGAGTTATGACAGGAGCGTTAGGGTTTGGGAGTGGAGGGAGCCTGCTGTTCCTGCTCTCGATGTTGTTCCTTTCTCTTCGCTCTCTTCTTCTTCGACCTCCTCTTCTTCTTCGTCGACTTCCTCCTCCTCCTCGTCATTCCACTCGATGCACACCAGCACCTCGACACACACCAGCAACTCAATACACGCCCGTACCTCGATCTATGCACCTGACACAGACGGTGCAAGCGTAGTAGGTGTCGCAGATGGTGTGGTTGGGTATAGAAATTCCGGTATGAGCGAGAAGAGGGGTGTGGGCAGGTTGGTGAGGGAGTTTAGGGATTTGCACGCGAGTCATATCTTTGATGTCAAGTTTGATGTGGGGAGGATTGTTAGGTGGGTTCTTTTTTGGTGGTTATTCAGGGGTTGGCGTTGGGCTTTGCGGTTGGAGTTGGAGCCGGGTTTTGCAGTGTTGCGTTTTGGTTTGGGCTTCTGGTCCTTGATTTGCATGGTCTTAAGCTCTCGTTTCTTTGATCCTCGACCGGTGGTTTGCTTGACCCTTGGTTCTCGTCTGCTTGCCCCTTCTGCCCTTTTGGTTTTGTGTTGTTGATGACCTTTGGTTCTTGTTCTTTCGGTTTCCTTGATCTCTGGTTCTCGTCTCCCTTGACCTTTGGTTCTCGTTTATTTTCTCTTTTGCTCGTTTTCTTCCCCTTTGGTTCTTGTTTTCTTCCCGTGGTTCTCATATCCTCAACCTCGTCTCCCCTCTTATTGGTGAAATGAAACCTACTGACACCACTTTCCTACAGTACATCCCATGACCAGAAGATCGTCGTTTTGGATTTCACAGACGGCATCGAAGGCGCTGAGATCTTTGTGTGATATAGGGCATTGGATTCCTTTCTCTTCATCTTTCTCCCCGTCCCGGGCCTGACCCAAACCCAAACCCTTGGTGATACCCCAAGAATACCAGGACCCGACATCGAATCTATCTATTTATCACGCATCTTATATCCGTTTCGAGCATCTTGCATTGCAATTGGACTTGGTTCGTTCGTGTATCTAGCTATACCTTTAGTGTATGTAATGTATATTATATTTGGTGAACGTCATTGGTTATTGGAACGTTGGCTGGCGGTGCCGCCGTGGTTTACACTACCGCGGACCAGTCGAGTGTGACTACGTCAAAACTCTTCTCTCTTAATGAATGAGGTACTCAGACTGGTTACAAGTCTAGCTGGCGGTAGTCTCCCGTAGGCAGACCCTGATAGAAGCCTTGAAAGAAGGCTGTCATTCCTTCTGCATCAGGCTGGTGGTATGACTATGTATCGGTAGTACCGACGGTTTGGCTGGCGGTACCTCGCCGTGGTTGGCCCTCCAGAGCTTATCAAGAACTTCGGAACGACTAGTTTGGCTCTGAGGGGGTCCAGCCAGCCGGTCATTCTTGGAGTCTCCACACACGTACGTGGCTCATGGCAAGGGGTCCGCCGAGCCGGAGGCCTCGAAAGATAAGCAACATTGTTTCAGACTGGTCCGAGTCCGTGGTAGTACAAGCCAAGCCGGTATCAAGCCACATGCGTCATGACAATCTGGTCGATCCCGAATTGCTGCCTGCGTGCCAGCATAAACTCAGAGCATTGATCTGTACCGATTTCATATCAAGTCGTCCGGATGTCGTGGAAGCCAGCCATTAATTTGATTCCGATCGACGTGACGTGCACCCGCATCCATCATAGGTTCTGATATTCCGTAGGTACGTGATTATCCGGGGTCCTGCCAGCATCCATATCGATCTTGCCATCGCGCGACGCGACGCGCTGGATATGAAAACACACACGTACGAACTTCAGAAGACTCGGCGTAACACCAAACCCTCGAAGAGTCGAAATTATGGACCACGATGGATACCGAATCACCGCGACCACGGTCGACCACGGTACTCGCACAGGACGTCGACTGGCTTCTGAGCTTCTTGGACCTTGGCAATATTGCCACGAATGTACCTGGCCATGGCGATTATATTCGAAGTTCGAAGTTCGAACTCGAAAACAGCTTTCTCAGTGAAAAATGGGCCAATCAGGATGTTCCATTCCAGCCCTTTATCCACGTGTGATCAACATGATCGGCAGGAACGACAAAGTGCCAGCACTGGTATTGACTTGGCACTGACAACGCAGGGAACGGTTCCACACAACGAAATATCGGAGCCGTGGTTTGGAGATTGGCCTGGTGATGAAAGCGGGCGGATGTTTGGTACTTTTGTTCCGGCGGCCCACTCAATCCCGGGTTTTAAGGGTCAATGACTATAGACTCATGTTTGATTGTAATAAAAACAGATTTCGGAGAGGCGACGGCGACGCCATCGGTCCTATATGTACGTAACTTTCAAAAGATGCTGCTATTTTTTGGTACAGATGTGGGAGAAGGTGGATAGTTTGATACAGGTAGGGTATAGTGATTTGATTGATACACATTGAGTGACAAATCTGTCAGTTGAGTAGAGAAGCGAAGGGGACAGAGAATTCTAAATAGATAGTCTCCGGTCCCGAGTAGTCAAGTGAGATGCGAGCTCATGCCCGTGACTAAAGGGGTGCACAAGCATGATCATTAGCCGTGGTAAATCAAGCTAGATCATCATGCAACTGCAGTTAGGCTTCATGCTTCAACCTTCTTCATCTGAACACTGATACGCTTGGCGTGACCTACTCGCTGATTTTTAGGAGGCCGATACGGGAACTCGTTTGTCTGGGTCGATATAAATCTATCCACGGCAGCCCTGGGATCAGCGGTCGCAAGTCGGATGACGTCCCGCACAGGAACTAACAACTGCTTTTCCGGCTCGTTGACCTCCAGAAGCTGGGGATCAGATAAGTTGTGGATTTCCCAGTCCCCATCAGGATATGTCCCTTGATCGTATACATGGTTGGAAGCCTCGAGCGTTCCACCAGGATAGCTGCGCGCATAGATAGTAGGATCGTAAATACTGTGCGCGATTGTGGCGTGATCGTAGAACATCTGTGGACTTGCGGGCAATGGCACGACTGGTATTTGTGGACTGAAATATATTGTTCCGTTGATCTCGTATGAGCCACATGGCAAAGCGGATGTTTCACCAGATACCGGGGACCCATGATTTTGGATGGCTGGCACCCTAACGCTGGTCGAAGGGAGTGGCAAGGACAAGGGCGCAGGTGCTACAGGAATAGAAACGGGATGTTGAAATGCGCAATAAATACCATCTGAACAATTCGGCCAGCGGGGGCATGGGGTATAAGCAACGTCTGTGAAATTGAAATTCGAGATCATTCGGGGTCAACAGAATGGTAGAATGTGCGCTAAACACGGACATGGTGAATCGTCTTCGGGGTGCAAAAGCTGACATCCTGAATCCATGCACATCCCTTGAATGTATGCCCAACAATGTGCCTGTGTCGCCCCCACAGCGGTGTTATCGATGCTCCACGGCTCCTTAACACAAGTGTCACATCTAGGAGAGACATCCCACTGATTTTGTATCTGGTCAGAACTCCGCGGAGATAGCAGTGATGCGTCATGAATACTGCGGCAGCGTCAAAATCAGAACCTCGCCGTTATCAGAAAGAAATTATATACAAGTTGCAGGCATCGCCAAGGGAACACCAGCCATGTGTTCTGACAAAGTGTTTACAGGCATTCGTCCTCCACCCCTTCGGGCGGACAATCATATTCCTTCCTGTGCCTGGGATGGGCGCAGGGGACAACGGTGACGGGGAAAACGGCATTTCACATACAGGCGCAGCGTCTGTGGTGTTTAGCTGCAGTGCTGCCCGATTGTGCACGGGTTGTCTTGCAAAAGGGCTCAAGATGTTGGATGGTGGAGTCAGTACAGGGAGCGGGTGAATGAAGGTGCATTTAGTGCCATATGCACATTGTCCCGTCACGAAGTTGCGACAAATTTTAGCTGGGTCGAAAAGTAAGTATCCGGGACATGTTATTAAGTGTAAACTCACTTCGATACTTTGAGCGCGGCGCCATGGAGAAGTATCAACGAAGAAGGTTATGATCAGATACGTCGCCCTAGCAAAGCGAGAGACAGAGAAGCTGAAGATTAAACCGCAGGTACGCAAGTTCAACTGACGGTGGGGAGCTTATAAAGGTCGGTGACAGACTGCTCGACAAAGGCTTTAAGATACACGCGGGTGGTACACAATTATCAAGGCCACTAAAGGGCAACGTCGGCTTTTGTGCCTCATCGAACAAACATGTTGTTGTGAACGTTGGCAAGACCATCGGTGGGCTGAAGCTGACCATAACTTGAAGTGCCGACGAGTGCTAAAGCGATTGTGGGTTCAATGTCCCATTGACATGTCCTGACAAGGTCCAAATCTTGGCATTGGCCATGGTAAAATTGACATGAGTACAATCATTCCAGTGGCAGGCTTGGTCCTCGAGCACAGAATTCGAAAGTACAGCAATTTGTACAAAGTTTGTAGAACAAGTTGAAGTTCACTTGTGTACGTAATAAGGTCAAGTTTGCACTGTGACGCTTACTTAGCCTGCAGCAGGCCCATAAAGTATGTAAACCACTAGAAAAATGCGCATTGGCGTCCCCTCGATGTAAACTTCATGCCTTCCATTGGGAAATGGGTCAGTCAATCAAATCATACACTGGAAACAACTCGAAGCCCGCATTGGAACTGCGTCGCGAAGCCATGCCGTGGACACTCATCTTGTTTCAAACATAACAGCATGCTTTAGGTACTGGCAAAACAAGATGTCTCGCCACGTATGCATCACGGCATGCTTTCTTCCGACAGAGTAATCATGATCAGATCATCGGGTATACTCACAGATAGCACATACGAATGCTTATGGATTCATACGGTTCTCTTGTGACTCACCTGAACTTTTCTGGCGTGGTCTGGCGTCCCGTCGGCCAGATCACATGGACACATGGTATTGTCAGGTCAGAATACCGCAGTTGCGCTGACCAATAAACAATCGAGATCTTGTGGTAATCTAAAACGACAAATCAATAATAAGTATAGCGGTGTAATACAGAGCTCCAAATACAATTAGTAGCAGCACAGTTGGCCAAAAAGCGATGGTGAGAATGGGATGGTATAGAATGTCCGACAGAAGAATAATATGCTGACCATCCTCCCCAACTAGGAAGAGATGGTTATAATATGCACGAAATCAGGAATCCAGGATGGGTGACAAAATTTCCTGAAAAATGGAAAGTCGCACCGTCGGCGATTTTTTGAACGCCGATGGGCGACCTGCCATCTCAGAGTCACAGAGGCAGTGCTATGGCCTGAGATATCAAAGGTGCACTGTGACCAGACGGATTTACTATGTGATGCAAACGCTTGCGTGGCGGCAGATTTGAATCCTGAAAGTCTGTCGTCTTCTCAGGACCAGGTTCCTAACCAAAAGGTCTTCGCCACATACTATGTACGTCAACCTGACCACCCTCCTCCCAACTCCGCGAGTGCTTGCGCTCTGGCCTGTAGGATGGATCTCTTGATGATCGCATCTGCCCGGTAAACTCAGTGTCGAAAGGGAGTTCCAGAAAAACATCCTTACCTCGGATTGTGGGATTACTTCGAGCGCCCCAGTGAATGACCCTGTCATATCTGGCTGACGCCAGTCAACTCTGGGACTGTTTTGTGATGGTACCATATCAGCTGAGGGTCTCCGGTCCACAAGATGATGAGACGAATATGCGTGCTGCAGCGGAATGAGCGATGTATCTCGGGTAATGTGAATTCCAAACGCACTTCTTGCTGACTAGAAGAATCATCGTGGGGTAATGATGACTGCCGCGAGTAATCTTGAAGAGGAAATAAGATTGTGGTGCGCAAAAAATAAATGCTACAAATAAGCTCCTACCTGTTGAACTCTGAGTTCTGGATAGAAGAGCCGTCACTGGCAGGAGTTTCAATAAGCGGGACAGTGGTGCTAGCGCAGTACAGTACACCCACTGAGTTCGTCACGATGCTGTTCGGCGGCGTTGACATCCCGCCTAGCACGGGCTTCCGCCTCCAGACAAACATTATACCGTTGAAACGCATCCTGTGTTTGTGACTGCGCGCGTGCAAGCGTTGCCCGTGCTTCTTGAAGGTATTGGCCTTATGAAGAAATTTAACCTGGAAACATGAGGAGCTGATGAATGCGACGAACCAGATGACTGCGCATCTTGTAAGAGCTGCTCGTACGTTGCTGTTGAAGGCGACGAGGATGTTCGAATGACATGTGGGCGGGATGTGCCTGGTGACTGCACATAGTTTGGACTTGAAACATTTGAACCACTTTCTGCATGTGGGAAGTCAATACGACTGCGTGAGTACTTGGGAGCGATCACCGAGGCTGACCTGGCTGCAATCGAGCGATATGTTCCACTAAACTGGAAGGCGGATAACTCCCTTCAGATAGCTCAGGTGTTGAGACCTCCATGGAGTCGTCGATGGGTGGAAGTTGAGGAGCGTTGGGACCAAGATGTCGCAAGCGGGGGTTGTGGGGAATGCCTGCGTTGTGTCGCTCAATAAACTTTCTCAGAAAGGCGAGCTCAATGTCGTCAGGCATCACGTATGGGGGGCCTTGAATGTCGCCTTTCTGCATAAGGACCTCTAAATGTGACATTGTCTTATCCTTGAGCTGTTGCAACCACTCATGCAACTCCATGTGGTCTTGATCTGCGCGAGCGTCACTGCCGTCAAGAGCACTATGTTAACAATAAAGCATGTCTGTAAATTATCATTGACAAACTAGTCTTGACGTCTTCTTGCTTTTCTCCAGTACGTTTTTGTTAATTTCAGGGCACGGTTGACTTCATTATCGAGGGTTCGATACCAATCGCTTGAACGTCGGTTTAGCTTCACAGCCAGTACGCCGGGTTGAACTCGTAGCTGGAGCACACAACGACCCTCGGCATCAGGAGGGCCCAAAGCACCCTTTTGACCTTGATTGCCCCTGGTGGCGCCACGGGAGACGTTGCCAAGCTCTGGCCATGGGAGGTCGTCGGATTGCATGTTCACTAAATGATTGATACTCCGTCGAAGGAGTGGCAAAGTTGAGGAGTGTTGCAAGAGTGGAGATAAAAACTCGTCCAAGATAATCATGCGGCAGCCTTATAATTGAAGGTGTCTTTTTCTATGATGCAACGTAGCGATGCGGCTTTCACCATACGCACTGCCTCGGTTAATCCAATCAGTATTTGCTGGGTGACATGTCAACATACTCATGTCAGCAGGGGTGACATCTGGCACATCTAAGTTCAAACGTTCAAGCCAGGTCACCCTCGTTGACGGATATTCGGACTGCTCTCACGTTTATATATCATCGCGACGACGCTGGCCGGTGTCCTGATATAGGTATGGTTGTGATGAGAGAAGAAACGGCAGCTATGATTACAAGAATAACGATGAAGGACAACGACAGAAAGAGTGCCATTGGGTCACATCCATACTTGGCTGACCCCTGCAATCACCCCAAATCCCAATTGCGGTGCCACGACAGCCGCGAGATAACTCGTTGTCCAATCGAGCATTCAGGTCTCGATTGACTTTCAAATTACTACCTTGATCATGTGGAGAAGTCCACTCCCTGAGCCAGAGGTGCAGCATCGGAAAAATTGACCGTGCATGCACTCCAGCGAACGTACTGCTTCCAGGCGTCTCCGCCGGATTCGCGGCCCCTGAAATAAAGAAGTTAGAAGAGAAGCAGATCTGGCTGGAGATATCCTAACCATCCGGTGCTCTATAGGTGAGAATGGGCGCAATTAGGCTGCGAAGGTCGATCATTCAGAACAGAAGCCGTGACAGACCTTATTGCCTCCAAATGCGGCACCTATTTCGGCGCCGCTAGTCCCAACGTTGACCTGAAATGTTTCGTTACATCAAAACTGCACATCTCAAAGCCAAATGGACATACATTGACAACGCCGGCGTCTGAACCTTCGGGTCCAATCCACTTGCCAACATTCCGAAGGTCTCTGGTCCAGAGGCTGCTAGACAGTCCTTGGGGAACAGCATTATTCCATTCAATGGCTTGCTCCAGCTCATCAAACAAGCAGACGTTCAGGATAGGTGCGAACGTTTCAGTACTCCATATCTTATCGGCAGGATCCGCGGTCTTAGGAATTGAGATCGTGGGTTGGACAAAATTACCCTGGCTCAACGCCACATGGTCGTATTTCTTTCCACCAGTAAGAATGTCAGCACCAGATTGGCGAAGTCGCTGCACAGCGTCGCTGTAAATTCCAACAGCTGCACGTGTATGCAAAGGTCCGAGCAAAGTGCCTTCTACTAGAGGGTCTCCAACGCGTATAGTACCGTATAATTTCTGAAGTGCGTCGAGGAATTTCGGCGCAATCGCACGATGGAGATAAAGTCGCCTGGTCGATGTGCACCGTTGACCAGCAGTGCCAATAGCGCCAAAAAAGACAGCTGGAACAGCTAATGACAGGTCTGCGTCTGGCATGATGATTGCAGCTGATGGGGCGTTATCAGAAGTCATCCTCATGGTCCTTCGGAGCAAAGAAAGTACCATTGTTCCCGCCCAACTCCAGGATACTCTTGCCGAATCTAGACTGAACAGCCTTGCCAACGACCCTGCCTACAGCCTCACTACCTGTAAATGAAACTAAAATATTTGCATTCAACAAACGCCCCGCGCCGCTTGAATACAAAACCTTACCAAGGGGTATATCCCGACTTTCGACGATAGCTTCTCCAACATCCTTTCCGCCCGTGATGAGAGTAGACACGGCGCCAGGGAAGCCGTTCTTCTCTAACACACGCGCAATAATCTTTGTGATGGCAATGGAACAAAGTGGTGTGCTCGGCGAAGGTTTCCAGACGTTCGCATTCCCAGCGGCGACTGAAAGCGAAAAATTCCTAGATTCAATTATTAGTCAGGTCTCCCGCCAGTCATAGGAAGCCGTACCACCCATATACTGCTACCGGAAAGTTAAACGCAGTAAGCACGCCGACGACGCCAATGGGGTTGGGTACTGTGACAAAATAGTGCATGAGCATAGCATCTCATAAGTCGAATTTAACTGCGCAGCCGACCTTCCAAGATAGTGTGACCAGGTCTTTCAGATGCCACAACCCTGCCGTTCATCATTCGAGATAAGCCCACCGCGTAATCGCACTCAAGGGATCAAGGGTTTCAAGATCAGCATCGGAAGAAGCAAAAAGAATCCGCACAATATCCACAAATTCCTGGACTTCCCCCATGCCTTCTGTTTTGATTTTCCCCATCTCGAGAGAGACCAGTGCTCCAAGAACGTCAAGCTAGAAAACAATGAGACTACCTTTGCAGGTGCGAAATTTTGTGGAAACAGGGGCTCTATACCTTTGCGGAAACTGCTTCTCTGATCTGTCGTAAAAGCTCGCCTCGCTTAGGAGCAGGAACCATCCTGAGATGAAGATAAGCTTTCTTAGACTTTTCCAGTGCCTCGTGCAGCTCATGAGGTGTTGCCTGTAAGATATTATATTACACGCCGGACACCAGTACGCAAGAGTACGCAGTGAGCCTACTATGTACTTACCGAACGAACCCGCGCAAGTACCTCCCCAGTCGTGGGACACACGCTTTCCAGCACATCTCCAGAACCAGACCACTGTCCGTCATAAACGCCTGGGAGTTCTGCAGCACCAACAGGGATGTCAAGTGCTGAAAGGATAGTCGATGCGCGCGTCGACAAGCTCCGTGCGCCTCGGAGAATGCAGACTGCGTGGCGCGACGGTATCATACTGCTAAACCTGGAGAAGGTGCTCTGTAGTAAGCAAAACTATTTATGAATGCTGCAGTCTACAGTCAAGCAGATTGCGGCTCTGTGGTTGATGGAAACGTTGGTGCAACGTTGAACGTTGAGTTTTAAATTTTGCTATAGACAATGCCAAGAGATGGAACTAGATCCGTGTGGTATCACGTGATTTAGCGCGACTTCACAGACACTACCCTGATTAAGATTTCCATGCGGAGCGCAGCCACAGCTGAAGCGCTGAAGCGTGCATATGAGAACGGACAGGATATGCAATGGGAGCGAACACGAATGGGATCGCACAATTAGTACATAACGAGGATTTAAGCGGTGAGCTTTCGCAGATCTATCTGTCCATTAATAGACTATAAGGACAACTTGGGACCCATCCAGAACCAAAGCCCACGGATCTCATTGAGATGATGCAGTATGTAGCAACCAAGAACACTGACAGGGAAGGATAGTCGTGGATGCACTGATCTCACAGCCTGCCTGAACCTCCCGACGGGTTGAGTATAACTCTCCGGTCCCTGAACGGCTGTAAGTATTACCCGTATCGAGAGGCAAAGCGATGAGATGCACCTATGGGGATTACATTAATGTCGAGGGCAGTGATACTGGTAATGTATGTACAAGATGCCCCAAGTCGGTGTCAAGGTTATAGGCCCTTGAAGAATGAAGGGTCCGCATCTATCTGGTTCCGCGACTTTTTGCTCCTCCCTGCTAATGCATTTCTGCTGCTTTTCGATTTTCTTTTCTTCTCCTTCGGGGAGTGAGAGTCCCGTGCGTCGTCGTCACTGTCAGAGGCCTCGATTACTGCTGCAGTGTCCTCGGGAGGTGCTTGGGTTTCGACATCAGCTCCGTCGGGTTCCTGCAGGTCTATGTCCGAGGCTTGGATAACTTGTATATTTTCGGAGTCCTCAACCTCTTCACCCTCCTCGTCTTCAAAAACGGCCCTGAGATCTGTCATCTTGAGTGTGTCATCGTGACCTGCACTACCGACCCATCTTCCCTCCCCACCGAGATCGACTGCAATTCTTTCTATGGGAAAAGATCCGTGGTCAGCAACAACCCCAAGGAGCTTGGTAGGAAATAGCTGCACGGCCCGCAGTAGACCGTCCGACGATCCTGTGAGGATGGTGGAATGAGAGGACGGGTACGACGACGGTAGCGTACAGAGAGCATCAATCGATTGGGGGTGCCTGCAACGACGATGAGAGGTGTTCAGTGAAGCATCCAGCATCAGATGATTTTTACCCAGGAACTCTGTCGACACAGTCTGCCCAACCATGGCTACGATTAAACACGGATAGAATCCCCGTCTGGGTACCGACTACTACTTTGGACCCGCTGTTAACCCAGCATTTTGCATGCGCGCAATGAGCATGTGTAGATACATATATGAGGGAAAGTACCTTCGAATAGTAACAATAGAGAGCAACTCATCCTCCTGATCCTCGGACTGTGCCACCGGTTCCGGCTTCTTTCCACGTACATCAATCACTGATAGTGTGCCATCGCCGCTGGATTATCGCACGAGTAAATAATAGGAGTCTTGGAATGCGGAGGATACTGTTTCTATGACTTGCTTACCTGGTTGTGATGAGATGCTTCTTGTCGTCCAACCAAAGGAAATCAGAGATGAAGTCATAATGATGGGTATAACTTCGAATGGGATCAGACTTTCGAGGGTCCCACAGCTATCCACAACAGATAAGTAAGAAGTTGATCGTGGCGCATCAGCCAGAATCGGCTGACCTTGATGACTCCGTCGTCATCACCAGTGCCTAGCATCTGGGGCATGAGGCGTTTGATGCGATTAACTGGGGAACTTTAATAGGCACTGCCATCAGCTGCCTCAACGAATCGCGGGGTCACATCAGAGAATTGCTGACTCACTCGTGAGCATTTTTACGCGTCTCACTGACCGTTCCAGTGGCTGTATCGATCGTGCTGTATGTCTTTAATACAATGGATGATGGTCCGAATATCAAAATAGAACATACAAAATAGCTTTTGCCTTTCCAGTTGCCCAAAGACGAGAGCCATCCTCACTAGTATCCAAGCAACGGCAAGAACGCTTGGAAGGCCCTAATACGAAGCTTTCTTCATGCTGTCCTTGTTCATCATACCGAAACGCCTTGACCTTTCCGTTGAGAAGGCCGGTATATACAGTCGAATGCGTAGGATGAAATGCGAGGTCAAAAATCTGAGATCCAACTGGAATATCCGGCATGAAAGTAACGTGCACGAGCTTCTCGTAGCTAGACTTCAGGTGAGGACAAGCAGCAAGCCAAGTTAAATCTACGTTTCGCGGTCATGAATTGAATGCCGTATCGCGGGACCGATATTAAAGGTCAGCTCAGGTCTCTAATGATGCCGGGATAGTCTTGCGGTCCAGCCGGTGGTCTAGATGTCGGGTTGAATGCGCCTTCTGCAGAGTGTCCTAAACGTTTCATTTGTGTCGGTCAATGGGGGAGAGAAAATCCCTCATATGAAGCCATGGCCTCTATATCTCGTTTCTCAACTATAATCGTTTTATTCGCAGCAATATATCTCGCTCAGGCAGTCACGCTACACGCTGGTCTCAACAACGCCCTCTCTTACGGCGCTGACACTGAAGTGGTTAGCGCTCGACATTCAAGCAGGTCATCGTTTGCGGAGAATAAAGAGGATGTAACCCTGCTTGATGTCGTTCTCGTTGCCTCTGTTGATGGTCGATTCCACGCACTCAACCGTACCTCTGGACAGAAACTCTGGTCAATATCCCATGCTGCGCACGAAGCCCCGTCCAGCCTTGCGCCTCTCGTTCGTACTAAACATGCCACCTATGACTCCGACTTAACGGACGATGACGACGCCCACCATGAGGTGTACATAATCGAACCACAGTCGGGCGACATATATGTGATGGCTACCCCCAGCAGTAAACTCCAGCGCCTCTCCTTTTCCATGGCACAGCTTGTCGAGATGTCGCCTTTTAAATTCGCCCGGGATGACGATGAGCGGGTCTTTGTGGGAAAGAAAGAGACATCTCTATTGTCGATAGAACTGGAAACCGGGAAAGTCAAGGCCATTAATGCTGAGTGCCCTTGGGACCCGTTTGAAAATTTCAGCCATAAAGAGGAGCTTGACTTGGATGAGCTTGAAGATTATATGCCAAACAAGGAGAAATTCATTCCGACAGAGGTCTTTATTGGACGTACCGGTAAGTGTTCATTTCTTTCATAGTCATTGCATTTAAACAACACTTCCTCGCAAGACTACCAGCTATCCATTTTCACCCGCTCAAATACCCCCAATGGGCGGAAAGTTCCTATACAGAATCTGTCTTTCTCCACATATGGTCCTAACAACCAGGACAATGTCTTGCAAGCGGCGTACCGGAAGACGCAAGACAGTACTTACATCGACTCCCTACCCTCTGGCACCATAGTTTCACTCAAGGCACATGAAAATGACTCCGCAGGTCCATACTCTCTGCAGAAAGCGCAGTTCATGTGGACAAACCATTTTGATAGCCCCATGTGAGTAATGTTGTTTGTATCACCGGAACGTTTCTAATATTTCATTTAGAGTGGCTGTATTTGATGTTCTGTCGAGCGCTCAGAAACCAGATCCATTTGTCCTCTTGCAACCTCGTCCTGACATTTTGCGCGGGTCGGATGTCTCCTCGCTCGACATCAATACAGCGTATGTCGGACTTGTGGAAGAGACACAGTCACTCTATGTAATGGGGGTGGACCACTTTCCGCTTACCGCATTCGGCGATACCGAATTCAACCACAAACTCATTGAGTCTGTCGACGGTATCACCCGGCGGCGCAAGCTGGTGGAGCTATGCGAACGTGATCCAGGAAATACCCGATGCCTCACGGGTAAACATCACCTTGATTCGTCTTTGAATAACAAACAACTCCCAGGTGTTCCTGGCGCGATGCTTCCTCCTGGTGACAACTCGAATCCACCAATCGATGTCGTAGAGGCCATACCCAGCCTGTCAGATCCCAGGGACAACACGTCCATAGCCGTACCAGGCTGGATGCCGTGGTCGGGCACTAGCTCTGATGCACTTACGAAGGTCGTCGGTCCAGCATCCCCCATTTCTGTCATTGGTTCCATGTTGCTTGTCACTGCCTTTGCGGCTGGGTTTATATTCCGATCAAAGCTTCCCCGCGTGAGGCTTCAGATGGCGCCCGCCACGGTGTCTGTACCAAGTGCCATCGATGGAAAGACAGATACGGTTACGACAACACCGCCTCTTCGCCCAGATACCCCTGCCATACCCACAATGGAGATACCTTCGGTTCCCTCCGAACCCGCACCAGTAACCATCAACTCAGGACCTACACTATCACCAGACGACACCCCTTCTCACGTGCTGCTGCCCACCACCCACTTTGCAGAGCTTGAACAACCTGATACCCCCAGTGCTGCAACGCTTGATATTGGAGATGCAGAGGATAGTGACAGGGAGAATGCAACGCCGAAGAAGCGCCCTCGACGTGGGCGCAGAGGCAAGAAAGGAAAGGGCACAGGGGTAGCCGTTAATGGCATGGGGGATGATGTGGATGACAAGGATGCCAACGGTCATGTTCCTGAGGCTGTGGTCAAAGACAACCCGAATACCCCTTCTCCCACACTCGTGGTGCCTCAGACGCCGCAGGCCGCCACATCTTCCCTGGTCGTGTCTGATACTATACTAGGTGAGTATTGATAATGAAATCTGTCTTATCTGTTAACATGCCCAAGGTTTTGGATCTCACGGAACTGTTGTATACCAAGGCTCCCTCCAGGGGCGTGCAGTAGCTGTTAAGCGTCTCCTGCAAGATTTTGTCACTCTCGCCTCCCGCGAGGTTGATATTCTCCAAGAATCGGACGACCACCCGAATGTCATTCGATACTACTTTCAAGAAGCCCATGCTAATTTCCTCTACATTGCTCTCGAACTTTGCCCTGCGTCCCTCGCAGACATCATTGAGAGCCCTGACCAGTTTCGCGATATATCCAACTCATTCGACCCAAAGCGTGCCCTCCGTCAGATAACATCCGGGCTGCGACACCTGCACTCGCTTAAGATTGTCCACCGCGATATCAAACCCCAAAACATTCTCATATCTGCACCGAAGAAGGGTGCGTCAGGAAGAGATGGCGGGCGGAGGATGCTCATTTCCGATTTTGGCCTATGTAAGAAGCTCGAGGTGGACCAAACGAGTTTCCTGCCGACAGCACATGGCGCCATGGCTGCAGGCACCGTCGGATGGCGAGCGCCTGAAATCCTCAGGGGGGAAGTGAAGCTTGACGACTCGATGAGTGATGACCATTCGCAATCATCACGAGGTAGCGTCAGCACTGCAGTGAATGGGTCAACATCAGGCAAACCAACGAGACTGACCAAGTCCGTTGATATTTTTGCGCTGGGGTGCCTATTTTACTATGTCCTCACTAACGGCTTACACCCATTTGGGGATCGGTTTGAGCGGGAGGTCAACATTCTCAAAAATGCCAAATCCTTAGATGGCCTGAAGCAGTTCGGAGAAGAGGGCTCGGAGGCGGTAAATTTAATCACTAAAATGCTAGATCCTGAAGCCCACAATAGGTATGTTTCTCATCCATGGTCTATTTATGGGGTTTATTATCTATGTGTCCAGGCCCGTCACGGCATCATGTCTTCTACATCCCTTTTTTTGGGACCCAGGACGTCGCTTAAACTTCTTGCAAGACGCATCAGATCGCTTTGAAATTATGTGCCGAGATCCCCGCGACCAAAACCTGATCATCCTCGAAACCGGCGCTTTCGATGTCCTTGGCCAAGACTGGCATGCACGGTTAGACAAGGTTTTCATTGAGAACCTAGGCAAGTACCGGAAGTACGACGGCAAGTCTGTGCAAGATTTACTCAGGGCTCTGCGAAATAAAGTGAGTCAAATCGCGTACAAAATCTTTTTTTGCCGGAAGCTAATGTGCGCTTGAAGAAACACCATTATCAAGATCTCCCAGATCATGTTAAGCGGCATCTAGGGCCCATGCCAGAAGGCTTCCTGTCCTACTTCACCCGCCGTTTCCCCAACCTCTTCATGCATGTGCACGGCGTCATATCCAACTCACCTTTATGCCACGAGTCCATGTTCAGGACATATTTCGAACTGGTCGACTAATATGCTATCTATGGTTATCCGTCTGATCGAGGAGTGGAAGTCCACGATCTTACTTGTCTTTGCATTCGACTTTGCATATTTATTTTACATCATACACGATCTTACTTGTCTTTGCATTCGACTTTGCATATTTATTTTACATCATATCTACCTCATGTATCTGTACTTGTAACTGTTGCTCGGCATACATCGTCCTGTGTAACGAGAATATTGACTAGAAACATCCCCTTTATGCGTTTGACGTCACACGTTACATGACGGTGCAACCCCAGCCCGGTTGTTCCTGTTTCCTCGCTGTCTCTTGAGTGCGCCTCGGTTGAATGTGTTGCTGGTAGCGTTCGAAAGTAGCTGGTCTCGCTGTTTCTCTCCTTGCGGCTGCCACTCGTCTCGCCTCTTCCAATCTCATTGCTTCTCTCCTCGCGTCTGCCACTCGTCTCGCCTCGTCCAATCTCGTTGCTGCCTCTCGTCTCGCGGCTTCTCCCGCGTTTGCCAATCGTATCGCCCCCGCATCCCGTCTCGCCGCGTCCTCGCC